>CABFVZ010006025.1:0-23105 GCA_902151445.1 Timema monikensis
CCTATGGTCCTTCTCTTCTATTTTTACCTTTCAAAACCAGGAAAACTTTATTTTCCGAACCACGGCGATAGAGTAAATAAACAAACACACAAACAGGTTTTTAAGAAAATATGAGTTTATTTCCACCTTGTCAACACAATCCGATGAACGTGAACCTCCGGTCGCACCCTCGAGGGCGTATCCTCCAACACACTCCTGACCTTGACCCGATGACCTTGAAACGAAGACCATTCGCTTCACACACGATATAACATCAAGTGGGTGACAGAACACTTCCCCACAACCTACAACAACACACATCTTCTTGGCTCCTAGTTCCGATCGATTGGAAAGGCCTCTCGCTATCTTCGCACTTGTTCATATCGTGTTGTGTTTGCAAATACGTCACAAAATACGTTTTATCTCTCGATATCTCCGTTGCATCATTCTGTGTTTGTTTCCCACTTAGTAAAATTATTACCCGCCTCAGTGACCACATGGTCCAACACTTTAACGACCTACTCTTGGATTTTTTTATACTGCCGATGATTCGGAGACCAAGGTTCGAATATCAGTTGGATGGACTGAGTTTTTTGTTGTTGTTTATTTTCAAAATGGTTCACTCCCCCTCCATGCAAATAAGGGTGCATATTTTGAAATATAACCTTTGCAATTCATAAAACCCTTGGCGTAATTAGTACATAAGTGTATAATCCGAACGGGTAGTAAGACGTGGTGCTAAGAAAAGTGCGGTCCAATCCGGATTGGTGGTAAAACTTAGGGCAAAAAAAAAGCAAGGCTGCCACTATTTTCTTACTACCAAATTCTGTGTTTTCCAGAAATAATTCCCATTTTTCCAGGCAGCTTGGATTGAAAAAAAAAAAACGTAGTAAAATTTCGTTTTTTCATAACACTGGCTAATGTGAAGTCATGTAACTTATGTTTTAAGACTGTTGGGGAAATAATCTTCCGTCGCTTCACAGCCCTTGTTTAAGGGGTATGGCAGATTTGAGTCTGAGTCAGCGCGCTTGATTCTTCAGTTCACTTTTTCATCGAGTCAAAAACCTACTAATTTAATATTTCAGTTAAATGTCCCAAATTAACAAATATTCCAGTATTTTTACTAGTTTTTGCAAAATCCTCTGTGTTTTCCAGGCTCGTGACCACCATGAAACACTCCAGCTAAACGCCATGGGATATGTTATGCAGCTTTCACTTTTGACAGATGGTGTCAATTTTGACAGTTTGGAAACGAACTAACGTTAACTTTGATAAACTATAGATAATCTACAATATACATATTTTTTATTCCTTAAAAGGTTTCTCAAGGTACAGAAAGGTAAATTACAGCCCAATTTTAATAGAAAAATCTTATTTAAAAAATACAAAAATATGTTTGTGTGATAAACAGTAATAACATTTTACAATATTGTATTACTAACAATTTCGGTGATCACATGTCCCAAGGCTTCAATCTCGAAATATATTGGGTTGTCTATGACGGGAATACTGGGATTGCTTGAAGTGGGATTTAACAGATGGATTCCCATGGGCGCCCATAAATAGGCGATAGGCTCCAGCTCCCCTTATCACTCTGAAATATTTACTTTTTTGGTAATTATAATAAAATAGATTTTCATTTCACAATAATTTAAATCAAAAGTTCCAACACTTTATATATTTTAAATTAATAAATAGTTTCCGAATATAAAAATAAAAAAATGTATCCAGATATGTTAGAAAATCTCATCACACACTTGGATTATCAATTCTTTATTTATTTTTGTTGGTTAAAACGTATTTCTGACGTCAGCTTATATTTCCACATTGTCTAAAACGTCTTGACACCCTTATTGCAAATACTTGTGAAATATAACCACTTCGAAAACAATCTCTTTCTCTCTCTCTCTTTTCAAGAACAGAGTGCAGCCTACAGAAAGATAGAAGAAGCTACTAGAACAATTTCTTTCGAAACATATATTCAAAAAAATGTGCCTTTCTTCATTCTGTTCATAACTTTACAGAGGAAAGGTCCACAAAGTTTAATCTCTGATAAAAAAAAATCCGTACACAACCGTACTGAGAAGCACTCCGCGCTAAAACAATTCCAACTTTCAGATTCAGTCCCCGATGCGTTAAGCTGCCGTCTCGTGTGTGCAAATAAAATTATTCAGGATAAATTAATAAAAAGTTTCTACAAAATAACAATTTTTTCACATATAAGTAGCATTAAAACCGGTCTCTAACCCAAGTGTCCACGACAAAAGTCTCCCTACAGCTTGGTTTTGACGAGTTGGGGGATTCCAACAAAACACTCCCCAGTGGAGAGAACGTAACATTACAATTTGGCTCGACAACGAGGGACTACCAAAGACCACGAGACTAATATCTATATATATTTTTTTTATGAAAAAATAAAACTTTGTATTTGGGATTTGGCTGCAGTTTGCCACTAACTACTTAAATCTTCAACCTCGGAGTTAACAGAAGCAAAACATATAAAATATAAATTTCCTCCCATTTCCTCTTCAACAGCTTTCTTTTCGTTTTGTTCTGTTAAATAAACTTATGATAAATATAATGTTACTTTTCAATGGGTTTAACTAGAGCTTTTTTCTAACTTTTCAGAAACTTTTTTTTTTGTAAAAATGTACTCTTGAAACCAGTGGCGGCTCGTAGCTAAAATTAGTGGGGGTGCTGCCTTTGTTTTAAAATTGTGTAAAAGGAAAAAAACATGTATAGAAAGAAAAATTAATCAGGAACTTGATNAAAATTTATTCAGGAACTTGATAAAATCTTAACAAAAAAAATTACTTACTTTAAATTAAATTGTTACAGTTTTACTTACTTTAAAATTAAATTGTTACAGTTCAAGCTTGATCTATTCATTTAAAAATGAAATCCATTCTTCTTGTTTTAATTTGCGCAAAAAGTTCAATAATTTTCTCCTTGATATATGGATGACAATTGAGGAAATTTTTCTACATTGAAATTACTGCAGGTGCATTTAGTCCTTTAGAATTCATAGTATTTCTTTAAAAAATGTTAATTCCTTTTCAATGTTTAAAAGCAGCTCTCTGCCTCTGATGAAGTCATGGGAATTGTCAAGAGGATTTTTATCAGTTTCGTAATTTCACTAAAAACCTCATCTAGATTATTTTCCTAGATAAATTTCAGCAGCTCAATTAATTTGCAATATTCACGAATATAGTCCTACAATAGAATACTTTTAATTCAGTTTTAAGCTTTTCTTTGTCAATCATGGGATAAGCTTCAGTGGTCTGTAGTACCTATCTCTTTTGTGGGGTATTCATTCTTAAATCTAGTGAAGCAATTCTTGTTGAACAATTTAGCAGCTACTAAGTGTTTAGTAGAAGAATATTTGTCCATTATATCAAAGGCCATGGTTAAAGTTTTCTGTTAAATAAGAGAACCGAAAAAAATGAATCAAATAGAATAGCTGAAAGCAAAATAATAATAATCTAACTCTACACTTCACATTCAAAAATATGGTACACGGTTTTTAAGCACAGCACACGCTGAGTAAAAAAAAAACTTCCTTACACCATCACGCCAGAGCACGCGAGAACAACAGTGCTCTCTCTACCTGGCAGTCTCGCCTTCCTCCCCATCCCCATCCTATGTGCACATGCGCACAACAGTCTAACACAACGTCGCTGTCACTGTGAAACGCACAGTTCCATACAAAGATGTTTGTATCTTTTTCATAAACTGGGGGATGGCTACTGAAGTAATGACATTAAGCTTAAGGAATATATATTGTACTACAAAAATAAATAAAGAATTAAAGAAAAAAGAACTCATTATATTAAATGTTATCGATAATATCAAAGAAGTGAAGATAGGGGGTGCTTGTAATGATATGGAATTATACATATCAATAATTTATTATTTAAATCTATATTCAAAATTACGATATTTAATATTCGAGCGAGTAGTAAGATTTATTTGTGTAGAACTGTTGAGTTGCAAGGTGTGGTGAAATCCTTCTACGTCTCTATTTAAAAAGACAACGCACTTTCCGTGGAAAGAGATGCACCTGGATGACCTCACCCCTTTTCTTCTAGGAAGCTTCGAGAAGGAAATGTCGCTTGATATACCCCTTGAAATGCGCACATCTCCTCACTGTTGGTGATCCTTCCTTCTCGACAAGAACACGTATAGCTAAGATTCTTTTAACGGGCTTTTATCAAAATATAAAATGCGTGTGATATCTAGCTAAAAGTAAATAGTTCATTCATTTAAAATAAAAATAAAAGACTATAAAAAAGAAATACCAGAACCTTTAATTTATAAAATAATACCATTAATTATTGCAATAATATCACCCTTACGATGGCGTATAGACATTTCTTATCAGGCTAGCGTTTTAATTATTACATGCTGCAGTTCCGCAGTGTCTATACACGAGCCGACACTGCTTTAAACTCATAATTATTTAGTTAATAATTATGTCCAGATGCTCTAAAATCCCCTCCCACAAGGTTAACTTCCTGAAATTTATATCTAGGAGGCGGATATAACTCCAATCAGCCCTCTTCCCCCAAACCACATGGAAAACCCACATGAGCACTCTTGTGGTTTTCAACTCTCTCCCCGTGCAAATGTTGGTATCAAATAAATATAGCTTCCTCTCAAATCCTTTCGTAAATATACGAACAGTCCAAGATGGTATTAGGTAAGACGTGGTGGACACATTACTCTCATTATAGAGGTAAGTTACACGTATATAATATTTATGAAAAGTGACAGCTGCCGATCACTTGGCTTGACGTATGAAGACATTAAGGTAGATATAATAAACTATCTTCTTAAGATAGTATGATCAGGCAACCAATTTCTCCGCGGTAAGTCTTGATTGCCTTACGCCTACGCCCTGCTATTTTAAGAGAACCGTTCCTTGTAGGTTTTCCCTCAGAGATCTTCTATGGATTCCTGGTATCGTCCATACCCGCCATGATCAGACTCACGAGATTTCCTCGTGTTACTAGCTATATTAATAATATATTTTATCCTCAAAGGCGTGTGTGGTCTTATGCGTTACTTTCATGTTGGATTGAAGTGTCTGTGAACAAGGTTAGAATCCCTATCCTTAGGATGTTATTTTTCCTAAATAGTTTTCCACTCTCATGCCATGTAAATGAAGGTACATTCATCCTAAAATGTTATCTGCGTAGTTGCTATTCTATTAGCGTTATTGTGTTTAAGTTAGTGATTGTGTAACAAGACGCAGTGAACCAAAAAATTCTCAAGTTTTCAAATCTAGCCTATAAACAATAGAACGGTTTATACAATAATTTCGACACCTTAGCTCAGTCGGTAGTCTTTCCGCTTACTGATCTTAGGGTCCGGGGTTAAGTTCCAGGTATGGTCAATTCTTATTTTTTTATCAGTTAGATTGGGGTTTCACCTTCCACAGTGATGAATTAAGGTATACTCCATTCACGGTAGGAATTACTCTCTGAAAGGTCTTTATTTCTACCAATATCCCACTATATAATAAATTTCTGGTAGGGAAAATGGCTTTCTCTTTTGAAAGAAATTATAAATTGCTACAAAATAGCCGAAAAAGTAGTAAAATCTTATTTGAGCCACATGTAAGGTTAGTTCACTTCCTTACGAGAAGCTAATAATGGAATATAGTGCCATCACGTTAGAGTGGCACTATTTTAACACGGGGTGTTTCTTTAAATTGGGGTTTTATCATTGTTTAGTTCAATAATAAGACATAGTTGTGAGTGATTAACTTAATAATAAGACATAGGTGTTAGTGATTAACTTAATAATAAGACATAGGTGTTAGTGATTAACTTAATAATAAGACATAGGTGTTAGTGATTAACTTAATAATAAGACATAGGTGTTAGTGATTAACTTAATAATAAGACATAGGTGTTAGTGATTAATTTAATAAGACATAGGTATTAGTGATTAACTTAATAATAAGACATAGGTGTTAGTGATTAATTTAATAAGACATAGGTGTTAGTGATTAATTTAATAAGACATAGGTGTTAGTGATTAACTTAATAATAAGACATAGGTGTTAGTGATTAATTTAATAAGACATAGGTGTTAGTGATTAATTTAATAAGACATAGGTGTTAGTGATTAACTTAATAATAAGACATAGGTGTTAGTGATTAATTTAATAAGACATAGGTGTTAGTGATTAATTTAATAAGACATAGGTGTTAGTGATTAACTTAATAATAAGACATAGGTGTTAGTGATTAATTTAATAAGACATAGGTGTTAGTGATTAATTTAATAAGACATAGGTGTTAGTGATTAACTTAATAATAAGACATAGGTGTTAGTGATTAATTTAATAAGACATAGGTGTTAGTGATTAATTTAATAAGACATAGGTGTTAGTGATTAACTTAATAATAAGACATAGGTGTTAGTGATTAATTTAATAAGACATAGGTGTTAGTGATTAATTTAATAAGACATAGGTGTTAGTGATTAACTTAATAATAAGACATAGGTGTTAGTGATTAATTTAATAAGACATAGGTGTTAGTGATTAATTTAATAAGACGACATAGTTGTGAGTGATTAACTTAATAATAAGACATAGTTGTGAGTGATTAACTTAATAATAAGACATAGGTGTTAGTGATTAATTTAATAAGACATAGGTGTTAGTGATTAATTTAATAATAAGACATAGGTGTTAGTGATTAATTTAATAATAAGACATAGGTGTTAGTGATTAACTTAATAATAAGACATAGTTGTGAGTGATTAATTTAATAATAAGACATAGGTGTTAGTGATTAATATAATAAGACATAGGTGTGAGTGATTAGTTTATTCACTCATGTTATAAGTTACTGATTGGGACCCGCAATTAGACATCACACGTACTGCTGATTCCCTTTATAGTGAGCTGTGCTGACTAGAAAATATTTTGATCATGACTGATCCTAGATTGTGCCCGGCGTGGAATATATAAGGTTACGATTACGATTCGATGATTATTAATGAAAATATGTATTCTTGTGACGGAAAAACGCCCGGTGACCACCAAGCTATTGACGAAGTAGGAATCCTATGCTTGCCAAAAGGAATATCCACGAGGTCTTGGTTTCTAAAACATTCCGGGATGCAGCCGTCTTTATGTACCTCCCCCTTGCCTTCGTAGAAGATTTCGCCTGGGTTGCCGATAGAGAGAGACAGAAGGATGTTGCACCATGTAGACATTTACTACTAAAAATACTGTTAAATAAATGAATGTTGAATATTATCACGTTAAATCAGATCCTACCTATAAATGAATACAAACAAAAAGTAAAAAATAAAAATCATTAAACATACACACACAAAATTATTTTAAAAAGTTCCTATTTTATAAAAATCTCTTCCTAATAAAATAAGTCTGTGCAGTTAGATGAACTCAACACTTTTGAATCCTAGGGCACATAAAAAGTCAAAAGCCATCACAATATTGAAGTTGAAAATGTTCACGAATATAATCATTTCTCTATTTGAGAATGTAAAAAGAGACAAAACCTAGGTAATAAAAATACCATGTAGCACTAGTTTCTCATGAGTCATTTTTAAATAAAGCTTGTTCCAAGAGCCGTAGCTCGAAGCGGGGGCAGCAATAATAGATAGAACAGTAACAAAACACTTTTTCTTCGGTTGGTAGCACGCCAACTAAAGTTTTCTTAAGTTAGACTATTTCTTCTAGCTTGTCGGGAGGCTTATCACAGAGAGGGAGGATACGGCTTTCTTGAAATCAAATTTGTAACTATTTTAGAGACAAGAAACTTCGGATTATGCCATGAATTTGTCAATATAAAAAGGTATTGGCTTTCAACTCTCAAATATTTCTAGCTCGAATTTAGGTTTAATATAAGAAGGAAGGAAGCGGGAGACATAATAAGTATAGGCCTGCCAACTTATATCATCTCTGAGGGAATTCGTTTTAGCAAGATGTTGAAAGTTCGATGTTCGAATTTGTTTTGGTCGATTATTTTCAACCATCGAGGCTTTGAACCAGTGTCTGAAATATATATATGTTTATTTCCTAAATATTATTTACTATTATCATTATTATTTGATGTTTATTTGTGAATAAAATTTATTTGAATTGATCTTGAATTTCCAGGTTAATTTATTAAAAAATGCACGTCGGTGTCAATATTCAATGGATTTGGGGAAGAAAAAATCACAGACAGTTTATTCCATACCGTGGTGTTGCTTTGATTAATAACAGCTATGTTTGCAGACAATGTTCTCATTATTGATTGGAACATTGATATAGATCCTTTATAAGATAAATTTCGTAAAGCTGGATTGTCAATAGTTTCGTCTTACTCCTAGATTGTAATAGTTGTTCCTGTTCCTACTAATGTATGCATGTAGTTTTTCGTGCGAATTGCTGGTGAATTATAGCATTTCATGCAGTGGCGTGTGGTCATTTCTGGACAAAAGGAAGCAATGAGGATACAATAAAGGGGGTCTTATTGACATAGTTTAATTGTAAGCTCACACGGGTCCTTCTTTGTTTTTATACAATTAAAAGTACTACGGAGAGGAACGTATGGAGTGGGACCAATCTATGAATGGATTAAAACAAAATAATTTGTGATCTTAGAAAATATTACTTAATCTATACTAATAATATAAATTATTATTATTAGCACCGCGTCTTACTACCCGTTCGGGTTATACGCACTTACGCTAATGTGTAATGGTAGGGTGATTGTGAGATGAAATGGAGGACCTACAGTTTAACGTGGAATCCGAACCACGGTGGAGGCCTGGCATTCCTCATATTCACAAGATGTCTTGTCAGAGGTGAAGGAAGGGTTTGGTAATCAGAAAAATCTTTGCCGGGACCGAGGATTGAACCCCGGCCGCCAGCATAGAAGTCTGACACCTTACACCTAGCCACCAGGTCACCTACAATAATATAAAGAGGAAAGATTTGATTTTTCGTTGGTTTTTTTTGTTTGTAATGGGTAAACTCAAAAACTACTGGACGGATTCTAAAAATTCTTTCACCAATTTAAAGCTACATTATCAGCGAGTAGCATAGGCTATATTTTATTTTGAAAATTTAATTTATTCCTCATAAAAATGTCGATAGTATATTATAGGGGAGTAAATGAAAGTGGGGGAAGCTGAAAAATTAATTTGATTTTAACAATTTGTTTGATTGGTGTATACACAATTCCTTTCGCGCCTAGAACAAACAAAATCATAGAGGAATGAGATGAAAATAGGAGGGAGGATTAAAAGAGGGAGGGGGCTATACAGTAATTGTAGGACTGTATTTTTTTTTAATAAGTAAAAAAAGTTTTGTTTTTATATTGACATGATGGATGATTTGAAGCTTTGTTTTACAGGATTCATTACAATATTTTTTTACGGGGAAGGGGTTTAGTCATTAATAACTAAATATATTTAGATAATAAATTGTAAGTCTAATTATAATAATGATGATAATAATAATAATAATAATAATAATAATGGTATTTACTATTGCAGATATTTTATCTTGGCTTGTCTGAAAATAGGTTTAAGCTTTGGCATGCCTTTTAATAGCTTTGCAAATATTATTAATATCACTGGATCCGGATATATTCTACACGCCATTATCGTTAGTAAATATCAAGGTCAACTATATAATTTCCAACAACGCAATTCCCCGGTAATTATTAAACACTTTGATATAATGGAGAGTTATTGAAATTTCAAGGTTTGTTGTTGTTTATAAGTTGCATAAAGATGGAGTAGGTCTGTCAGTTTTTTTTACTACTGGGCACAAAGAAACAAAACTCTTCCCTTGGGAGGATCAAACAAGCCTCAACATTCTTGTAAAATAAAACTTAAACTTACTGTAAATTAGTGTAAATATATTATTTTGTAATATAGGGCCCATAATTATACCTAGAAATAATAAATATTGACCCACCTTGGTGGTGTAGTTATCTAACGCGCTAGTTTCGTGTTGAGCTAAACTGCCCAAGATGAGAAGATTGAGGTTCGTATCTCGGTCGGATAAAATGGGGGTGGTTTTTCCTAAATAGTTTTCCACTCTCCATTCCCGCAAAAGTGGGTTCACTTCCTCTAAATTCAACCTTCCCAAATCCTAACCTGTTAGCGTAATTAGTACTTAAGCGTATAACGCGAACGGGTATGAAGATACTGTGCTAAATAAATGAAAGAGAAATAAAATGTTATTGCTAAAAAACACCTAAAAATAATATGTTAACAATATAAAAACGTACGATTATACACCAATCATGAAAGCAAGCTGAGCTAATACTCGCCTAGGGAAACTCTGGTTTTGGAGAGGTTCCTTATTATAATAATTTGTTTTAACTTTATTTTAATTTTATTTTCTTTATTCCCTGTTTAGTTTTACGGAAGCGTTGATTCCCTTGCTTCCAATGAATAAACACCAATGATTTCAGTTTTTTTTGTAATAATTGCGTTTGGACTAGTGCCTCGTGTACACAAGGTGAGTTGGCTTGCGAGTTGATAGAGCCAGTAACCGAGGGTCAGCTAATGGCTTCGTGTGAACGCACAGGTCAGTCAGTAGCTGACCAGACACCTGATAATACTGCACTTGGTTGTTGAAGGAGTTTTTGATTTAATTGTCCTAATCCTCACCTATTTATTTATATCTGATAGTTCATAACACAATAATAAAGAACATGATCTTATTACCTTACGAATAAGAACTATATGTTCTGCAGACATTTTAACTTACGATCACCGTACAGCAAAACCCAATAACTGTCCACTCAGAAGGCCAGCTACTGTCTTAATGACTAGCCAGTAGCTCGCAAACCATGCTGTAGGCTCAGTCTACAACCAGTCGCACCTGTTTCTCGGACTCGCACTCGTAATATTGCCTGTATACAATAGCACACGCAAGCGCAGTCGCATGTCGGAAGGAGAACAGTCCATCTCTTGCGTTGGCTTGCGTACAGCCAAGCGGAAACAAATATAGGTTCACCACTCTAAAATGATTGGTTATTTGGTCAAGTATAAAAGTTCGTGAACAAAGTTTGTGGTGAAAGGTATAAATAAACATTTTTTAGGTTTTTTTTAGAGCGTATAACTCGAACGGGTGCTTTTTTTTAAAATATAGAACCGCGTTTTAATACGCGTTCGTGTCGTACACCTATGTACTAATCACACTAATTTGTTAGGGATTAGGAAGGTTGAATTAAGATGAAGTGTACCCATGTTTGCGAGGTAGAGTGGAAAATCAGTTAGGAAAAACCACGTTCAGAACACCCTACTGAGATCTCACTTTCTTCAACAGTCTAGTCTATTGCGATAGTATGCGGCCACCGAAGCTTGTTATTACATTTTAAATTATTTAACAAGTGTAATAATTCAATAACTTTTATACATATTAATTTGATTCTATTTAACTCGTGTGTATAAACTTTAATATGACTTTAATTGATTGAGTCCTATTGGTTGAAGTCACGTTTACCGACTTTTAATTGCAGATATTATTTGTCTAAGCAGAAAACAAACAGCACGTCTTGCGAATGTACTTTACGTGTGTGATACCGACAAGCAGGTGTGACTAATTGTAGACGAGCCATTAACAGCTAGCATTTATAAATAGGCCTAAATGTGATTCCTATCATATTACATAAAATTTGTTAATTATTAGTAAAGTGAAGTTGTATACAACTTAAGTTAAGGATATAATCAAAAGTTAATAAAACGTTAATCATGAAATAATTTCATGATTGTGACCAAAGTAAATGCTTCTAGAATAGGCTGCACACCAGGTCGGTTGAAAAAATATATATGGCTGTCATTTACCTGTCAACTTCGTGCCAGCCATGTTGTTCACTAATAGAGGAATTCCTGGAACACTCAATCTCCTTCACTTCTGCTAAGAAATCTGGCAACAGCTGACGATAGAGTGCTCAGATAAACCTTTACTCCAAAAGAACTGTAGTTATGATGATATTCCGTTGTAGAAGCTAAAAATAACTACAAGCCCCATGCAAAAGGTTTAGGTTCGTAGGTTCTTAAAGGGTTGCTATTATTTTCTTAATATTTTCCAGGCATTTCAGAAGGAATAATCATTTTCAAAGACTATTTAGAGAGTAGTTATAGAGAAGTTGCTCTCAATCTGGGGGGGCTTGAAGAACTTCCAGGAGTAGGAGGGGGTCGTGTAACAATTCCTAAATAACGTTAAAAATCATATACAGTATTTATGAACATAAAATACTTTTTTAATTAAATCTATTTTCCAAAGTAATTAAGATATTAATTTCTTGCGGTGCCAGTTGTTATAAACTCTTGTGACCAGCCAAAAGGGTGCAGGCACATTGACTATCATATTCCCATTAACTATAATATTTAATGATTATCCTCTCTACCCTTGACCCTAAGCTAGTATGATTTTGATGGGAAGAACATGAAGCCATGTGGAACACCAGCGAACCTTCAGCTCTGACTATCATAAAAACTCAACATCTTTGTTGGCTTGAAGTGGAAAGCGATTTGCGGTGTTCTCTGTCAAACACCTTTAACCAATATTCAAGAACCGATGAAAACAAAATAATGCCAACCATCACGATTATATTTAGCCATTCCTTTCTAACGCTATTAGTGCAATTAGTGTTAAATCGATTGTAGTTTAAAAAAATATATATATATATATATTTAGCACCGCGTCTTACTACCCGATCGTGTTATACGCTTTTAAGTACTAATTACGCTAATGGATTAGGAATTGGGAAGGTTGAATTAGAGGAAGTGAACCCACATTTGCGTGGAGAGAGAGTGGAAAACCATTTAGGAAAAACCTCCCCCAGTTCACCCGACCGTGATTCGAACCTCTATCTCCCCGTCCTCAGCAGTCGAGCTCAACACGACAAGCGCGTTAGCCAACTACGCCACCGAGGCGGATAAGTTTAAAATAAAAAAGTTACTAGAGAGCATTATTTTTTAGATATATAACAATAATTAATGAGGGATTTTTTTTTTTAATCTTCCAAGAGGGGCTTCACCTGAAGAAGGCTGTGAGCCATTGGTATAAAGCAGCGGTTCCCAGCCTGGGGTACGTACCAGGATGTTTTGGGGTACACGAAAAGGCTTAGATAATTTCGAAAAGAGCTACACACACCAGCAGTGTTGGACAAAAGACCAGTCAAAAGTTAGGAAATTAACCCAAATGAGGGATGGTGAGGGGCAGTGCAGGTTTTCTTTTATATTTGACGCTGAGAAAATTATTTAAATTTCAAACATAAAATTGTTTTATAATTATTAATAAAGTAATAAATAAACTAAGTGTGTCAGTTTTTATTTTAACTTTTGCTTTTTGAATGTAGAAATATATGCACTCTTTATCAAGCTTAGTATCGCATTGTTTTTTAATTCCATTATTATCCCGTTTATTTCCAGTTGCAACAAATAAATCAGAAATAACTACTAATGTACCGTAGTAATCAAACATTTTGCTAAAAATTAAGGACACGGTCTATGGAAATGAGCTACCAAGGGGTACGCAAGCGAAAAAAAGGTTGGGGACCACTGGTATAGAAGAATGAAATGTAGTTTTTCATAAAAGTAACTATTGTTAAAACCCACTTAGTGTTTAGGATAGGAATATAGTAGTTACATACCCACTATTTCAGAGAGAAAATTAGTGGGATGGAACAAGAAAAATGTTCGAATCAGCGTGATTTAGTATGATTTATACAAGAAGATACTTTTGTGACAGTCAATAAATGTAACCAAAACCATTTACATGTACTATACGTCAACCTGTGAAATAAGTATCTGTCAATTTTGATATATATTATCAATATCTATAAATATAAAGTAATTAAGGTAATGGATAGTGGAGGAAGTTACATAATAATGAAATACATACTCTGTATTTATAAAGATACATCAGGAGGTCAGGACATGCAGCACGAGTTAGTGATTCTAGAACTATGTCTAGGGTAGTGACTGGAACACACAATGGGAAGAGACCATTAGGAAGACCTAGACGCAGATTGTAGAATAACATTAGAATGTACCTGAAAGAGATAGGGTGTAATAAGGGAGATTGGATAGAAGTTGTACAAGATAGGGATAGGCTGTAATGATGTGAATTTATAGAACTAGCTCTAGATAGGAATAGGGTGTAGTGAGGTAGACTAGATAGAAGTTGTACAAGATAGGGATAGGTTGTGTATTTTTTTAAGTGTGACAATGAAACTCTAGTTCCTAATGCCATAGGGTAGGCCTAAGTAATTATGAAATAGCACTAATAATATTGTAAAACATGATCAATGTTGACCATAAAAAAACGATGAAGTCTATAAGCTTCTTCCCACCAACAACCTACTATTTTCTTCAATTCATTTTATATTACATGCATATTAAACTACTATCTATACCTTTTAAGCTAAATTTCCTAAATTCACAAATATTCCAAAATGTTATTAGTTGTCTTAGGAAATCCTTTGTTTTTCACATCGTTTATTCTAGACACACGAGATCTCCTTCGCTTTCCCGGTGGCAGGTCAAGCCTATTTCTAGCACCAGTGCGTGTAACTAATCTAGCCCAATATGTTAGGGCTGGATGCGGGGCCGATTGAGAGATCTTTTCTTTTGTTATTAGCCATGTTTCAGATGGAAGGGTTGTTTCTAACCAATTTAATGTAAAGTCTTGGTTTTGTTTGGATAAAGCGGAGGAGGTTAGACACTGAAGAGGTATGTATTGTGGGGGACTGTCCCCAAGGACAATGCAAGATCATGAGTAATAAGATGCTGGTTGGTCATAAAAGCTAAGTCACCCCTTTCATCTTTGTATATTCCAAGAATTAGGTATAGAATCGCCTACCTCCCGAGCTATTAAAGTTTTAAATAGTTAGGGTATTTATACTGTATATAGTTGTACACTCTTTATTAATACGAGAAATTTTATAGCACGTGTAGATTAAAACTATTATAGCTTTTTGGTCATTATAGCAACTGATATAATTATTTACGTGCTCGTTACAACATATGTAAAGCCATAATGGTATAATATAAATAGAACGAAAGAAAAATAACGCGAGGGGTTATTTATAATAAGGCAGTTTCATTCAAAAACACAGAAATATTCACTACTTCTAATATTATCTGTGATCTATTAATATGTGCGTGCATGTTTATGCAATCTACCCAGCATGTTATAAAGATAATGTTTATTCTTACTTAATAGCCCTATTATTGGAAGTGACTTGAAATCGAATAAGATCCCTTCTTGGGGTACATTGTTACAAAAATGTATTAATAACAAATACATTTAACTAAGATATCTAATTCCCAACATAACTAAGGTTTTTTGAACACTTGAAATAATGTAGGTTAAACATCAAAAGATTCAGTATGCATTTTAATTGTTTATTATTTAGATACAGTTTTTAAAAACAGATATACCAAGGATTCGAAAAATTGTGGCTTCTAGCCCCAGTCCCCGCTTCTTAAGGAAAATCTCTATAAACTTTGAATGGACTCAAATTAATTTCCTTGAATGCAAGTTTCCAAAATAACAGTTTTACTCACCAGTCCGACCAATAATCCTCACAAGTTGTCCTTAAAGTTCAAAACACTATTTTCATTATTCACTCCACTAAAAATCAAAATATTAACCCCTCCACCTCATTAAACTTCTTTATAAAGTCAAAGAATAAAAACAGCGGAATGTTTAGTATACATTCCGCTCGCTAGTAAAGCGTGCTGGGTACGCGCTGTCGTCCACCGCGTTGGTGAACGATCCTAACAGCTGACTGTCTGACCGGCCCCGCTTCTATGTGGCTCTCCATTGTTTTGGTTGCTTGGTGGGGGAAGAGGGAGGGTAGATCCAGCTGCTCTATCTGGTCTGGCTAAAAGCGGGTGGAAGGGAAAGGGCACACAGCTGTTCCCCTGGCGGCGATAACACGTCACAGAGCCCCTGATTAGCCACTTATCACGGGATGATGGAACAGCTGGTCATTCTGGCAGATCCACTAGCATACAGAATATAGTGTTCACCTAGGTCACAGACAAGGAAATAACAGATACACAACTTTACGGGAGAGTTGCTGCGCCCCTCGAGTCAGGTAGAACTTAAAATATCTAGTGATAACAACGCTTCCAAGAGAGAATTCCTTAAAACAACTCACTTTCAAAATGTTCCTCTTGAGAAAGACCAGCTGAAAGCTAAGAGCTGTCATCTCTCCGAGTACAATAGTTCAGCAGGTAGTGGTAATCCCTTAGGTACCCTGCCTCACCCCCCTTTCACTGACCAAAACTTTTCAAACAATAATTGAGAGTGTTGGACCCAAATATACAATGCCAATGCTTCTACAGTGTTTA
This sequence comes from Timema monikensis, assembly GCA_902151445.1. Lineage (NCBI taxonomy): Eukaryota > Metazoa > Arthropoda > Insecta > Phasmatodea > Timematidae > Timema > Timema monikensis. The sequence continues at coordinate 16,339 of CABFVZ010006025.1, forward strand.
AACGTAAGCGACACGTAGTCTTGGAAATGAACTTGTAAATGAATTATTAATAATAATAATAATAATAATAATAATAATAATAATAATATTTAGCACAGCTAATGGATTAGGAATTGGGAAGGTTGAATTAGAGGAAGTGAACCCGCATTAGCGTGGAGGGAGAGTGGAAAACCATTAAGGAAAAACCACCCCTAGTTCACCCAACCAAGATTCGAACCTCGATCTCCCCGTCCTCAGCAGTCGAGCTCAAAGCGACAAGCGCGTTAGCCAACTACGCCACCGAGGCGGGTAATGAATTATTAAATATTTTGTGACCAGCTTCTGCATTTACACTTCTTTAGGATTCAACTTTTCATCGTATTGGACTACACATAACTGGATATCAGTGTTCAAACCCCAATCGAGTGTAATGAGAGTTTGTTTACCTAAAATGCTTCTAATTCTCCTTCAACGCAAATACGGACACATTTACTAAAATTTTTACCTTCCTCATTCCTAATACATTGGCGTAAATACGCGGATAGCTGTAACGGGAAGTAAGGGTGCAGAAAATATATCAGTAGTTAAATTTAAATACCTAAGTTGTAAAGGTTGCATATATTTTTTAAATTTGGCTGTAAAATTAATATAAACAAAATATACTACAAGTGATATGCAACTTTATAGACTAAAAAAATAAATTAAATGCATAGAAAATACAATGAAAAGAGTCTCTTAAGTTTATAATGGCAATCGATAATACCTTCTTATTTTAAACACTGGAATGGTTATATTCATCATTATTTTACACTGATGTGCATTGAGAGTTGACAAATATGTTTTAACTCACTCTATAGTAAAATCAAGTCTGAAAATGAAGTTTATCTCCCTGAACGTACTTTTAAGCTTACACAACAAAAATATCATAATGTTTTGTCCAATTACACTCTTCCAACACGTTCTCGTGTCTGTATGGAGAATTAAATATTTCTAAATATTAGTAAAGGTGAATAGAAATTTTAAAAAAAACCTTTTACACTGAAAGAGCTTTCAGTGTAAGATAATTTTACTATAATAGAACAATATTTTCATACAATTCATAGTTGCAGATTTTCTTAAAAATATACATTTGATATCACAATAGAAATAGAGTTTAGTAAAGTGAGTAAAATTGTTGACAATACAAAGCACGAAAAAAATACTCTTAGCTATTCCCAAATATTGTTTTTATCACAGCTAAGTTTTTTTTATAAAATTTATCTACTAAAATGTAAAGAAAAAATTTCTGTTTATGTAATTTTTACAGGTTTAAAACTAAAATTACGATATCTATCATAAAAAAAAAGTTTAGTTTGCGTATTTATTTATTTTTATTACTTTAAAGTTTTTCCCTCTGCTTTACAAAGTTAGTGTTCCACCATATCTATTTTTAGTAGTTTAGGAAATTTTAGGGACCCCTCACATTTCCCAGCAGTAAATTTTCAAATTTCAAACTTTACAACTTTTAGCGTAATGTGGGGTGATCCTTTTATCAACTTGGCGAATTTAAATTTTCTCTCATGCATAAATGTAGATTTTCTATTGGAAATATGCCAATTTACTCCTATTTCCAAACCTATCTCTCCCCCTCAACCTCCTTAACTCCCACAATTCCAATTTGAAATTTTAAGACTTATTTTGTTATTTTAGATGATATTTTACGTACCTACCAAATTTCAACCTAATCACATCGAAAAGAATGATCTATATTGGTTGTATACACTTTAAGCGATACTATTTACTGTGGCTTCAATTTTGAAATTACATGGCTATTTTTAAAATGTTCACCTCTACAAAATTGTATTGATATAGCTTTTGAAACTTTTGAGGGGACCATCCCTCCCTATTTTCCACTCTTTCATTTTGAAATCTAAGAATTCAGATGTTGATACTATTTGAGTTGGTCCTTATACCCGCCAGACTAATGTCAATCGTGTAACACTTTGAGAAGTATTTTAGTCTTTTGGTCTTAGAAATTTGAGACCCCCTATATCATCAGCCTCCTATGAAATAACTAGTATTTAAAATGTATTTGTGGTTATTTGAAGTTATCCCTCTACATTCCTGACGAATTTTAAAAAATACCTCCTATTTGTACACCCCTATCCCCCCTTCTTCCCTATTTCACGTAGTCTTATTTTGAAATTTAAAATGTTCAGACAATTTGAATGGTCCCTATATCTTCGTGACGAACTCCAGTTTTATACCACAGAGAGAAGTAGTTTATCAACTGGTTTTGAAAATTATATCCTCCCCCTCCTCATTTCTCTAACTCCCAATTCAAAATCTCAAATTTAATATTTGTTTGGTTATCTGAGACCGTACTTCTGCCATCATGCCAAATTTAGATTATCTACTATACCTACTTATTTTTTTTTATAAACTCCTCCTTATTTCCTGGGCTCCCATTTTAAACTTTATATAGTTTTCGACTTTTATAGGTATTTGGAATGGTATCTTTGCTTATATGCAGAATTTTAGTTTTATACCACACTGAGTTGTTTCTAATAGTTTTGTAAGTTTTTAACCAATCAACCCACTTTATCCAACCCAATCTGAGAAATTTTAATATTTATTTAGTTATCCGGTGTTTTATTTCTACTTGTCTACCAAATTCTAATTTTTAAGCTCATCTCAAAAGTTATTTCTAGCTGTAGATCCCCCATCCTCCATTTTCATCAGATTTTTATATTTATTTAGAGTTATCTAAGTTCTATACCACACAGACAAGTAGTTGAACGTAGTAGTTTTGGAAATGTTGAGCACACCCTCATTCCCTCGCCGTTTCTTCCACCCCTGCTTAGAAATTTCAAATATTAAGATTCTGTTTAGATATCCTACCCTATTTCCCAGGGTCCCACTTATTAGATAACATTTTTCATACTTTTATAATTATTTGAAGTGGTCACATTAGGTATCTGCAATCTTCTACCACCCTAAAAAGTAATAATAATAACAATCGACTTTAATGGCTAAGTTAAGGCTACTGCCTTTTCCTTTTATTAGTTTTGGTAGTCTTGAACACCCCCACACCCTTTTCTCCAACGTACCTCGGGACCCATCATGTGGGTGCCATACATAAATTAATTTCATATTATTATTCTGCGATCCCATACACCCCCCGCCCCCCATATATCAAATTTAATCTTGATTGGAGAACATAGAACTCACCATCCTTTTTTGCCCCTTTATAGCTCTTTAGGTGATGACATTTGAAAAACCCTAAAAACACTCTCACCCAATTCTATAAAGAAACATTCTCTTTAAATTTCAAGGTTCTATGTCCACTAGTTCAAAAGATGCATGGTCAGTAAACTTTGAAAACCTTCAACTCCCTCTTTTTCATCTATTACAGGTTGAATTTCACAAAATTCAATCTTATCTCTGGTCTAGGGCCAAAAAGGAACCAACCTTTACTAAAAATTTAAAGTTGTCATGTTTGAGACATAAACAAATCACGGTTTCCATGATGATGCAAACAAAGAATGATTGTACAGATGAATCACTGCCCACACACATAAGGAAACGATGAAAAATTCCTTAGGATAATTGTTTTTTAGTTTTAGGCCACTATTTTTGTCGACATCCTAGACTCCTAATCTTTAAAATGCTTGCCTGTTTGTCAAAACCGGTTGAGCCATTTTCTCGTAATTTCAATTACCGAAAACGGGCTTATCAAATTATATATAAAATATAGGCCCCTATAAATATATGATAGAGATAGTGGAAAAATGTGATAGTGAAAATGAGAGTATAAGTGTAAGTGTTTGTGTATGTGATTGTGAAAGTGGGTGGGTGAGTGTGAGTGTGAGAACTGAGTGTGAGTGTGAGAAAGTGAGTGTAGGAGACTGATAATGAACCATTGGGAGAGATCGAGTGAGTGTGAGCGAGTGGTAGTGAGAGTATACGTATGTGTTAGAGACTGAAATACAGGGAGAAGAGGAAAAGATAGTGTATGTGGGTGAAGAGAGAGTGTGTGTATGAGAGAGAGTATGTGTTTGAGAGAGAGTGTGTATAAATAAAGAGAATGTGGAAATATAGATGTGATACTAGTATACTTTGAAATATCATTCCCTCAAAATTAATTATCAACATGGAAATAAATATAAGTGAACTTACTGTATTTCTCAAAATGTGAAAAGATAGATGACGTGGACAAAAATTACTTTTAAGCATCATATTCTCTAAATTAAACAGTAAAATGAAAACATAGCTTAACTTATATATTTGTATTGTGTTACTTTTTGCTAAAACGATCATCAAAACCCATAATTTGAAAAAAATGAACACTAAAACTCATCTTTAGATAATTAAAATGGCTATATTTTTTTTTAACAATAGTCAAGATGATTTTATCTTTTTGAGATTACAATATATAACAAAACATATTTATACATAATTTTATCACGCGAGAAACAAAACGTAGACCCTATTTTCACGAATTTAACATCTTAACGTTTTAATTTTCGTATTATGCTCAAAATTATTGATTTAAATGCGAATTAAAGATAAAAACATTTTTAAAAAAGTTTCCCCAGTTTAGGAATCTCACATTAGATGGCAGCATCCAAAGAGAAATATTCATCCAATATGAAACTTGTGATTTGTTTGGACCAATAAATTAAAGATTGAATTATTATTTCCTAGCCAAAGAGATATATTTTATTAATTAGAGACTTACAGCCATGCAACAAATAACGGTTTCCATGGAGATTACATAAATAATGGAAACTGAAAATTCTTTGTGAAAATCGGGTTTTCGTGGAAAATAATTATTTTTACCGACATCCTGGACTCCTAACCGTTAAAACGAGTGTTCGTTTGTCAAAATTTGTTCAGTCATTTCCTCCTAATTTCTATTACCTGAAACGGGTTTATCAAATTATATATAAGATCGGCAAAATTGGCCTTGTAGTTTGGAATTTTAAGCAATGTTGTCTCATCCCTGTGTATCCACACTTATATTAAAATTACTAAATCAATATTTAGTTTAACATAAGAGATAAAACATTATAAATCCTCAAATTTGTGTTTTATTCTTCTAATATTTAGATATAGTATTTTTAAATATCAGTTAAAAGGGATAATTCATCCAAAATTAACTATAGATATTGTTTCAATAGATACCTCTTCTATCATAAAAATGTTGGCATCTAGAAAGTAAGAAATAATTTAATAAAGACAAAACTACAAACTAGTTTATAAGTTGTAGGCCTATAGTATTAACTAGTTTCCAGGTTATTAAGGGATGAGTAAAACAACATTTTAAGGCTAATATACCCGCATTCACGTGGAAGAAGAATGGCCAAACCACCCTTAGTAGAGCCGACCGAGATTCAAACCTCGATCTTCCCGTCTTTTATAAAAACATTGCTCTGGTCAAAATAAATCAAATATATCTCCAGTAGGAACAAAGAGTTTAATTTTATTCATCTGGTGACGACAATAGTTACTGATTACTTTTTCAGCGTGTCATGGAAGATAATGACAACTTGCTCTTTATTTAAAAAGTTTGTCATCTAATATAATTGTGCTCACTACAGATATTCTACACTTGTTGATATCACAACTTGAAGAAAATTAAATCCTTTGTTTGTACTGAATCAATATTTTTTATATTTTGTCCGAAAAAGGTTTTGCTATAAAATTTGCAAAAGCGCTTACCTTTTCTTGCGTCCCTCACAATTCCACCTTAAATGCGAATATCTCGTACTCTTGTGTTAGTCTGGCTTGCTGGGGACGGAGAAATCGGGGTTCTAATCCCTGTTAAGTGCCTTGAGACTTTTTTTAAAAGGTTTTTCACTCTACCTCCAAGCAAATACAGCAACATCTCCTCTCAAATTCTACTTTTCTCATCCCTATTACTCTAGCATAATTGATACATACGTACAACCCGAACGGATATTTAGATGTGGCGAAGATTAAAATGAAGGGATCTCGGTAAAATTGGGCAAGACACTTTCACAAATTACCCTTATTTTGCGGTCAATGCCCTTGATTATGTTTTACGTGGCGCACGTAGGTGGTTGTTTACAAGAGAACACATGTCATAGGAATGCGATGACCAACTGAGGGGGCGAGGGCAGTTATTGGAAATCAATGGCACGTTCCGTCCATCGCGGAGCTTGTTGTAATCCTACGTAAGTCATTCATATCGTATCAAGTCAACGTACCTACTAACCGGCCCCATGGTGTGGTGGTCAGTGCACCTGGCTACGAGTCTAGGGGTCTTGGGTTAGATTTCAGGCTGGTACCTTGGTTATATTTCCCGAAATGAGGATCATCCCAATGGCCACCAGGGTTTTGTTAGTTAGTCTTAGGTTTATATGTTTCCGCTGGTTCCACACCTTGATACTCACCACCACCACCATCATCTCATCTCACCGGGACATGGAAAGAGCCTCCACGGAAAGGATGTACGATTAGTACATTTCAGGCGTCTCTTGGGCAACGGTACATTAGTACTGGATAATCTTTCCAATACTGAGCTACTAATAATGTAGCCCAGAGCGCATTAATATTATAACGTACCTACTAGGAGAGACGTCACAGACAAACCTCAAGGGAAAGAAAAATGTGTAGGGAATAACGGGTAATAATTAATTCAGTCTCTAAATTAATTTAGACACGATAGAAGAACCTCCTATTTAGAGAGTGCTATAGGAGATCACTTAAGTTGGCCCCCCCACCTCCTCAAAATTAAAATTTAAATACACCACCGTTTTGCACCTATTTTGCACCGTTTTGCA
>CABFVZ010006026.1:6924-23104 GCA_902151445.1 Timema monikensis
TTCCTTCACCTCTGACAAGACATCTTGTGAATGTGGAGAATGCCAGGCCTCCACCGTGGTTCGGATTCCACGTTAAACTGTAGGTCCTTCATTTCATCTCACAATCACCCTACCATTACACATTAGCGTAAGTGCGTATAACCCGAACGGGTAGTAAGACGTGGTGCTAATAATAATATATTTTTTCATACATTACCCAGAGGTCCTGAGAGAGTCCCGTGCTCAATTTTTGTTGTTGTAATACTATGGTGTTTTTTTAAAAAAAAAATTTACCCTGAAATAATTGTAGTAAAAAGTAAATGTTGTTTGTGAACCCAAATATTGTAATATTTTTTTTTTGTCTGAGCAAGTCCACAATTCATTTATCACCTATCTTATGTATTTTTTGTATATATATATACATATACTGTATACCTTTATAGGCAATTTCCTCAATGAGGTTGGTCGTTGGACACTAAAATAATTAATACTAAATAAGGTCCTTGCATTCATCGAAGTCGTTACTTTGGCCAATTTTTTATTTTTTTTTTATTTTAAGTTTCTTTCTAGAGTCAATGTTGAAACAGAAAAAATACTTCTACAAGAAAAAAATATATAATGTCAGTGAATTAAGATAATTTTTTTTTAACTTGGCGCAATAAATGTTAAACGTTGAATGAAGTCTGGTCGAAATTCTAGTATAAAAACAAAGGATAAATCACCATTAAAGTTTGGGTTGATATTACCTCATGTTAATGGTGTCTTGCATGTAGTCTTCGGCGTTGAAGATGTTAGATTATAGTGGATCAGACAGTCTCACTTATAAGTCCTAGTCTTGTTTTGGAAGTTATTACAGTTGTCCCCAGACATTGTATTATCTTTTACTGGCCTAATGTGGTGTAATCGGCATTAATAAAATCCTGCCATTATCACAAGACTTTCTTCCAAAAACAGACTTTTTACTTTTTCTCCTTCCACGTCTATTCTCTTTTTCAACAATTCCAAGCCTCCCTTCTTCCTATGTCTCTCCCCTCTCCCACTGCTGGAGTCAATTTCTTTCCTCCTTGTATAGTGCGTCCATTATGAGTCTCTTAGAAGACGACAATAAAATTACAACTGATCAAGATGGGGTTTTTTTTTAAGCGGGGACGGAATCTTCAGACAAAACTCCAGTAAAAAAAATATTTCTTGATCAGATAAATGTATTGGCATCATTATTAGGTGTTTCCTTCAACGCAATGCAATGTCCAATGAGTTTTAAATAAATAAATAATCACTTAAGAATAAATGAAAGTTAAATAAAATATAAATTGACAGTATTAAGATTCTTACTTGAGTGATTTGGTGAAACAAATAAATAGAAGGTAGGTAGAAGAGTTGTTTTAAAGTTCTTATTGTGGCGTGAAACGGGAAAATATACGTTTTGATTCAAACTAAACACCGAACGCTTAATATATACGTAAATTTGATAGCCTTCGACGAGTAAACTTTTAATTATAAAGTCAAGTGGGGTGTTATTATATAGATATTTATCCGATAAAAAGTTTAGAATACATTTTAGTGCAATAATCTGCAAATATCGCTGCAACTATCCACTATTTTTATTTATTTTGTTAAAACAAACTAAAATAAGATTTACCTAAACCTAGGCTCCCTTCCCCACAACCTTATTATTTTCCTCGCGCTACCTGACTAAAGTAAGTGTTTGTGTCTCTAAAGCAAACAAAATTAGCGTGAGTATTCCTTTTATGCTCGCTAAGAACTGTATAATAATAATTGATCTTATTCTAAATACGTATACTATGCTGACGATGACAGGGCTATTGGGGTTTAGATCCAGGTTGAATGTACTGAGGCCTGAGGGTGGTTTTCCTAAATAGTATGCCACTATTCCACCACGCAAATATGGGTTCATTTCCCCTAAATTCAACCTACCCATCACTTATTAATAAACATAAATTAGTACATTAACGTATATACAACGTGTATCTAAAACATTGCATCAAGCTTTGGTAGGCTATTACTTGGGTGAAAATAGAATAATTACCATCAGCAACCTAGGGTCCATCTTGAATATTAAGGGTGGTATACACCCCTAAACATAGAGCTAAAAACGATTATTGTGTGAAATATTATGAAAACTGATTGAAGTATTACAACGAATCTTTGTATACTACTTATTGAAACCTTGATCACTAATAAACTAAATGTGCTGTTACCGTTACCCACCCCCATTATGTAAAAAACGGGGGGTTGTAACAATTTTTTCTGCAATAAAATATGTCAGAGTAAGTATTACTAACTTTGACTTAAGATTACAAAACATGAAGTAAAGATTAACAAAAAAAGGTGTCTTTGAGAAACTGTATAGCTTTTTCCGTTTTCGAGATAATCATGCATATTTGATTTCAAAGACAAGTGTTAATTCCTGCCAGGTAGGCAACAAGTATAGCTGTTGCGTAGCCACCACGCTCTCCTTACCTTAATCCGTTAGACTTCTTTCTGTGAGTCTTTTTCAAAGCTTTCGTGTACGAGACAGCCATTGAATCCGAGGAAGACCTGTTAGCCAGGCTAGGTGATGCATGTGATAAGGTTCAAGAAACACCACGTGTTTTCGAAAGATTACACCAGTCATTGATACACCACCTCAATTATTGCAATGACGTTAGGGGCCACTATTTTGAACACGTGCTATGAATCTGATTTTGAAGATAGTACTTAAAACATACAAGAACTAAGGTTAGTATTTCTTAATTTAGCTTTCAATACTCCAGTGAGTGTAATGATTAAAATCCCGCCCAAGTGTGAAATGTGTAAGCGTAACTTACTAATGTGATAAATAGCAACACATCGGAGCTTATGAAGAAGGAAAAGTATCTGAGTTTCTCCATCATTACACACAAACCAGCCTTGTTTACCAAATTTACGTGATACATAGTCACACGTGCCGGTAAAAATGGTTAAACGACTGCAGTGCGAAGTAACACTGCGATTCTGGTTGCATACCTGGCAGGCATTTACACTTGTCTCTGAGCTCAAACTTGTGTGATTATCTCGGAAATGGTAAAAGCTAGACAGTTTCTCCAAGACACCTTTTTTTGTTAATTTATAATCCTTGTTTTATAATCTTAAGTCAAAATTAGTAATAATTTCTCTGACATATTTTATTGCAGAAAAAAGTGCTACAACCCCCCCTTTTTACATAATGGGGGTGGGTAACGGTAACAGCACATTTAGTTTATTAGTGATCAAGGTTTCAATAAGTAGTATACAAAGATTCGTTGTAATACTTTAATCAGTTTTCAAAATATTTCACACAATAATCGTTTTTAGCTCTATGTTTAGGGGTGTATACCACCCTTAATATTCAAAATGGACCCTAGGTTGCTGATGTGAATTATTCTATTTTCACCCAAGGAATAGCCTGCCAAGGTTTGGTGCAATGTTTTAGATACACGTTGCATAACCTGAACAAAGAACAGGTAGCAAGACATGATGCAAAAAACATTAATAATAGCATTTTTCTTTTACATTTAAACCAATGCCCAATTTGTATGGTTCGAATATTATGTGAATACACATACAAGACATATTCATCTGGAAATTTTTAAAAAATTCAACTTCTGCGGGAAACATAATCCAAAATGAGTGATAATTAGTTGGGAGGAGGGAGGTTCTCTTCATTATGTGAACGTGGAGATGTCCGTAAGATATCCTTTGAGACTGGAGAGTAAGCAACACTGTTGAAAACTACAGCAGTATAACCCAATGTAAAGAGAATAGAAGGTAGCGCCAGTTGGAGAAAGACATATGATTGGCTGAGCGTGTGAAAACTACAGCAGTATAACCCAATGTAAAGAGAATAGAAGGTAGCGCCAGTTGGAGAAAGACATCTGATTGGCTGAGCGTGTGACGTCACCCAGTACACTAGCCAGCGCTTAAAGCCATGCCCTCACGTGTCTTTTTCAATGAATAATTTCAAGTGATTCATTTTTAATGAAAATAAAAATTAAATAAATTTGTTCACATGTGTCATTTATCATCATGATCATGTTGAGAATAATCAACTATTGTTTAATTCACTAAAATGGCGCCACGTGCTTTTTTATTTTATACAATTCACTACTTATATTTCACATATATACAAATTGTTTGTAACAGTCCAAAAATGGGTCAGTTTGTTTGTCTTGCCACTTAAATACAATTTTTGAGAAATCTCATAACAACACAATGTATTTTCTGTAAAAATCTAAATAAATCTTTACATTTAAATAAAAATTAATTCATTCATTCGTATACGTATTCACACGGTTCATTTTGTTTTCATTTTCCAATAATGATAATAATTAACAATTAACAAAAGTATAACTTCTTTTAACTTTTAATGAAAGCGTGAAATAATAATTCAGTCTAATGAAATGAGTGTTCTGACGTTCAGATTGTATTAATCTTCAGTGAATCACGGAAAATGACACGTGAGAACATGACTTACCATTCACAAAGTTTTATGGAAAACAAATTAATTATTTTCTAAATAATTATTGTTAGAAATAATTATAATATCACGTTTGAGAACATTAAACATATTAATACTTATTTAAAATACACACCAATAAATTAGAAAACTGAATAAATTACACTTAAAAACTATTAAAATATGTTCAAAATTACTTACGTGTTGGAACTATTGTATGAACACTGGCAACATTCAATTTGTTTTAAGTTCTTGGCATTTTAGTTAACATTCAAATTAGCACCACAAATATCAAAGTCACTATCGGCAAAATAAATTAAACATATTCTAGTAAAATTTGTATTAATTGTGTCTTTCCTTTTACATTTGAGCTCCCATGCACGGAAAATTACTGGATCCTTAAGAAAGGAGTAAAAAAATATATTATTTCTCTTGCAGTTTTGTTGATTATTCACACAGAGTGCAACAGCACAGCTTGGCATTTTGTATGTCTGTTTAAAAACACATGTAATTAAAAGTGAAGAACGTACGCAAATAAATTAGCAAAAAGCTTAAAGGCTGATTGTTCAACGATGACTTGTAGCCTTACGTGCCTAACGTACATAAATAAATGAACAAAAAGCCTAAAAGTCTGATTGTTCAGCAATGACTTGTATCCTATTGGTCTATATTATATTATATTATATTATATAAAATAAAAACTATTATAAAATAATAAACAGCTGATAAGAACAATACAACTACATATAGTTAGCATTCATAGATATATTTAGTATTATAGTTACTATTATTGAATCATTAACTAGAACATCCCTTCTGTATTTTATATTAACATATTAAAACAGATACTTGAGTGGTAAACATAATAAAGTAACTAACTATACACGAAAAAAACCACTACCAGGCAAACACAAATAAATAAATAATCATAAATATAAATGAAAGGTCCGTCTGAAACACATGGACCGCACGACATACTACTAACTGCTGTGTACTGGGTGACGTAGTATCGTGGCTGACGTAATCAATGACATCAACAAATTCTTCCAAATTGCACTAACTATCTATACTCAGTGCATGCGAGGCTAGGGATAGAAGTTAGAACCTCCTAAATATTTTCTGCGTAGAGCGTTAGAGCAATGAATAGATAGGTAGCGCCATTTGAAAGAATTTGATGATGTTATCGCTTACGTCAGCCACGAGCCACGAGCCTACGTCACCCAGTACACATCAGTTGTGCATTCCATATGTTTCGGGCGGTTCTTTCATTTATCTTTATAATGATTTATTTATTAGTGTTTGCCTAGTAGTGATTTTATCGTGTACAGTAAGTTAATTTATTATGTTTACCACTCGAGTATCTGTTTTAATAGGCTACTATAAAATACAGCGGTGATGTTCTCATTAATGATTTAGACATTTTGTTTAATACATTTATTTAATATTAGTAACTATAATACTAAATATGTATGCTAAATATAATATGTAGGTGTATTGCTCTTCTCAAGCCGTTTATTATAATATAATAGTTTTTCTTTTATATAAATCTAATATATAGGATACAAGTCATTGTTGAACAATCGGACTTTTAGGATTTTTGCTAATTTATTTGCGTAGGCCTTCGTTTTTCAATTTTAATTACATGTGTTTCTAAACAGACATAAAAGAAATGCCAAGCTGTGCTGTTGCACTCTGTGTAAATAATCAACGAAACTGCAAGGGTAATAATATATCTTTCTACTCCTTTCCTAAAGATCCAGACATTTGCCGTACATGGGAGCTCAAATGTAAAAGGAAAGACACAATTAATACAAATTTTGCTCGAATATGTTCCATTCATTTTGCCGATAGTGACTTTGAAAGAAATTTACGAAGTGAACTACTTAATTTGCCCTATAAAAAGTTCTTAAACATAGTACTGTGCCTTCCCTATACATTCCAACATCACATGCCAATATTTATGATGATAAGGACAGACAACATCGCTGTTACAAACGAGAAATCGCAAAGAGAGCGGTGGAGAGAATAGCAAATCTTTCCCCAAAGAAACATCGCTGCGGAAATGTAGCCTACAACTACAATTTGACGAAGGAAGTCAACAAAACACTAATTTTATAGAGGAAAACATTAAGCTAAACGAAGATTTTTCAAGTCTAGAAAAAACTTTTAAATTGACACCAGATAAATTACGAATCCTGGAAATAGAATTACAGTTGTGTAAAGAACAGAAAAATTTACTCTCAAAGCAATCTTCAGATGCCACTAAGCGAGAACTAGAATGTAAAAAGAAATTCTCAAAAGCCGTGAAAGATGAATTATATTCTCTACTAAAAGGAATATTTACAGGAACACAGATACGATGTTTTATAAACAAGAAAAAAACTTCGTATTGGGCGAATGAAGATATTCTTCAAGCATTAGCATTGAGATCAATCAAGTAAAAAATCATATATATATATATGTGTGTCAGAAATAAAATGAGAAATCCATTACCTGGTATCTCGACACTAAGGCGCTGGACAAAGTCGTTTCAATGTCGGCCTGGAATTTTGAAAAATGATATTGTGAAGCGTTCCTGTTTTACGGGTCCCTACGTTGTGCGCCAATTGAAGTGTTATTGAAATATTACTGCTTACGTTGGGCGCTAATTATGATGTTTTGGACGTCTCTCTCCGCGTCGATCGATGAATTGTGGATCTGGTTCGTCGCGTTGGGCGTCGATTGAAGTTATATCGTTTAATTAGCTGATAATTGCCCCGTGGTCGAGCACTAATTAAAGCGGTCCGGTATTTTGATGTGGTGAGATAATTGGTATTTATAGCCCCGTGATCGAGCGCCAATTATGGAGTTATTGTTGATTGACTATTGTATAATTAATACACACTTATTATGTTGACATGCTTTTATTTCTAAATCTCTGTTTATTTCTAGAGAAAATAAATCATGTCATCGACGAAATATATGCGCGGCCTATTTGCAGTCCGAGTGCTTCAAGGGTTGGACTCCCAGTGACTAGTGACTAGTGAGTAGTGAGTTGTGCCCTTACATTGAACCATTCTTTGTGTATATCCATTGCTCATGGAAGCTTCGAGAAGGTCGTGTTATAAAAAATTAAAATACAAGACAAAAACATCTCGGTTTTACTGGGAGGTTCTAGAGCCGGAAAATGACTCAAGTTACATTTTAAAATCTCTATTCGAACTTTCCAGAAGAGGAAGTTATTATTTAAAAATCTTATATTGTCAATTTGACTTGACTAACGTCCCGTGCGTTACGTCACTGATCAGTGGCTTTTGCCTTTTTAGAAGAAGAAGTGCTTTTTAAGCGCCATTTAATATACTACATAATTTAAATAAAATTAAATACGTTTATAAAATTAGGACGATATTATTGTCAATGCTTTCACATATTCTTTAAGGGCAAATCAATAACATTACAATTGAGATAATGAAATCTAGTAATTGTGATTCATTTTAAAGGCAGTGTGTGATTTCCTTTGATGAAATAAATGTTGATTCTAGAGTTTGTTATGATCATGAAAATGACATGATTCTAGGGCCACACAAAAACACACAAATCATTATGGTGAGGGGTCTCAAGATCAAGTGGAAGCAGCCTATGTTTTACGATTTTGATGCACAAATGAGCAAAACAATTTTACTTGAAATAATAATAGAACTCGAATCAGCTGGATTTAGCGTTTTAGCCAGTCTATCAGATCTGGGAGAAAACAATATCGGTGTCTGGAAGTCTTTAAGCATTTCCGAAGATAGCCCATGTTTTCCTAATCCTGTAAATGATTCCCGAAGTGTTTGGGTATTTGCTGACATTCCACATATAATCAAACTTCTACGCAATCACGTTTTAGATAGCGGAATCACTATTTCCTCTGGAACGACTGTAAACAAAGAAGTGTTTCATCAACTATTGGAGAAGGATTCAAATTATGTCCAAAACTTTCAGAAGTTCAGCTTTTGGCACGTGGAAGAGAACGGCAGCGAGTTAAATTTGCAACCCCATTACTTTTTCATCATACAGCACAAGCCATTTTGTTCTTACTAGATGAAAAAGAAATATTTGAATTGGTTAACGATACGTTTGATGTCTTCAACTCAAGTTTCCCAGTTAATTTTATAACAGTTCTTAAAAGTGGATATGGCATGCATCTTGAAGGCACAAGAAGACTTTTTGAACCGCATGGCCGATACGTGTCGTAGCATGAGAGTTGGAAAAAGGACATCATTGTAACCCTTTCAACGTGGATTTTTAATTTTTATAGCATCTCGTAAAGGACTATACAAGCAAGAAATGGAAAGTGGTGCAAATATATTTTAACTCGTAGGTTGAACCAAGACTGCCTGGAACATCTTTTTTTGTGGCATCCGAGGAATGGGACAGTTTTACGACCACCCTCTTCCATCTGAAGTGAAAAATCGTTTGAGACTAATTTTACTTGGGTCAGCTATCATTACAATCTCCAGTTGAACATGAAAGTGAAACAGATTACGCATCTGTTATAATAACCAGTGCTATGTTTAAATACACCTTAAATGATATTGGTCCCAAGGAGATATTGACAGAAGATAAAGATATTCGTTAGCTACTTGAGTAATCTAACAAAATACACCCAACCAATTGTTCTCAACCAGAGACTAAATAGATGAGCATTGCTGAGTCAGAAGGACTAAGATGTGTAACAGGCTACGTTGCGCACCGTTGCAAGGACATTGATAAAACGCTTGGCTCTAAAGTGATACCAATGACCACTCCTGATAATCATTCCTGAGATAGCAACGTTGACCAAAACCACTGGTCTAAGGGAACCATCCGAAGAATGGATGGCTACTGTGAAAGAATTTGAAATTGTATTTTCTTTACTTCATGGGAATGGTGTATGTATAAACAGGAATATCATAGCAAATCTACAAGATACTCTTTAAAAAATATCCACTGATTCACTCTAAAATAATAAGGACATACTGTCGTATTAGGACATTTATTAGAATAAAACATCGTAAGCAAACTCTCAAGACGACACAAAAAGAATCTTCGAAATGTTCTCTAAAAAAGGACAAAAATTGATGAAATCGTGTAATTCAAAGTCTTAAAAAAAACCTTGAGTATGCTTCTATTATACGTTTTGTGATCTTAAATCTTGAACATTTTGTATACTCGTTAGTGTAAATTCGGTTTGATTTTAGAACGTTATGAACATAGCAAATCTTATAGTGCACGACAAAACTTTAAAATATTTATATGCCTAAGGTTAATAATGACTATTATAATTTAATATTTATTATATTAAACTTCAACAAACATTTGTTGAATAGTTGCGTATGATTTAATAATAAGGGTTGATTGAATTTATTTCAATTTTAGTTTATGTTATATATTTTTGGTGCTAAAATTAACTAAAATGTCAAGAACTTCAAAACACATCGAATGTTGCCAGTGTTAATACAATAGTTCAAACGTGTAAGTAATTTTTGACATATTTTACTAGGTTAAGTGTAATTTATTTAGTATTCATTTATTGATGTGGATTTTAAATATGCATTAATATGTGTAGTGTTCCCAAACGTGATATTATGATTTATAAACATAATTATTTAGAAAGAACTTAATTTGTCTTCCATAAAGCTTTATGTATGTTAAGCCCTGTTCTCACGTATCATTTTCAGGGAGTCATTGAAAATTAATACTAAATACACGTCAGAACACTAATTTCATTAGAATGAATCATTATTTCACACTTTCATTAAAAGTTAAAAGGAGGTCTACTTTTCTTAATTGTTAACTATCATTATTGAAAAATTAAAACAAAATGAACCGTGTAACCAAGTAGGCCCTACAAGAATTAATTCATTTTTATTTAATTAATGCAAGGATTTATTTATATATTTATAGACATTGTACTGTTGTATGATTTCTCAAAAATGGTATTTAAGTGGAAAGATGAACAAACCAATCCATTTTTGGACTATTACAGAGTTTGAATGTTTGTTTTAATATAAGCAGTGATGGATGAGTTATATAAAATAAAACAGCACGTGGTGCCATTTTAATAGATTAAACAATAGTTGATTATTCTCAACATGATAAATATGATAAATTACACGTGTGAACAAATGTCTTTGATTCATATTTTCATTTAAAATGAATCATTTGAAAATGACACGCGAGAACACGGATTTAAGGTGGAGTGCTATTTTGCGGAGTTTAGGGCAGTATTTTTGCAGTTTTTATAGCACAAACATCTTTTGGCCAAAATAAATCAAATATTTCTTCTATAGAAACATAGAGTTTTGTTCTCTGCACATGCTCCCCACCTTAAGCGCTGGCTAGTGTACTGAGTGACGTCACACGCTCAGCCAATCAAATGTCTTTCTCCAACTGGCGCTACCTTCTATTCTCTTTACATTGCGTTAGAGACTACTACAATTTAGAATTAGTTTATTCGCCAGCTCCAGCAACTGACAAATTTTGTTCTGTGCTTCAGCCCTCTAATCTGTAAGGTTTTGTGATATAAAAAAAAATCGTAAATCTGATTATCTTTATCGAAAGTTTGCTGCTCAAAAATGAATTTTAATATTCATAATAACAAAAATGTGTTTTCTTTGCTGCTTTTCTTTTTATCACCGCGTCTTACAGACTGCTCAAGCTACAAAAAATTATTTTGTTATCTAACGCTAAAAAAAGGTATTATTCTTCACTAAAGCACAGCAATAAATTGGGACATAACAAAAAGATTACTAATTTTTCAGTAGGCTAATAATTTATCAAATAACCTATACACTTCGCCTTGCCGCCATCTTGGATCCATTCCCCGTTCCTTTATTTCTGAACGCTGCGCATTTTTAATGAATTGAAACACTTTCTTTCTGTATTATATTAAAATAAATAGATGTTTTACTATTAATATAAACAATATGAATATAAAGATTTGAATATATATCATTTTAATATTAGTTAACGCATAGCCCGAACGGGTAGTAAGATGGTTCTAAAAGAATAAACAAATTGATTGTAAATTTTATATAGTAAGATAATGAAAAAAATACTCGCCCAACTCACAGAAGAAAGCCAATATTGAAAGGAATGTAAGTCTAAAATGGCACTTAGAGTACTTAACCACACAGAAGATAAATGTTTATCATTATAGATTACCTATCCCAACCTGACCGTTGTGGCAACGAAATTAGAAATAATGTCCATAATATAGAATATATAAGATTTTTATTTCCAAAATATAAACATTTTATGATAAATTTACTTTACCAACTTGATAATCGATATAAGTTACACAGTAATTTTTTTGAAAATTTTTTTTTAGCTATTTTGACAAATAACTAAAAAAAAAATAGACTATTTAATAAACAAATAGCCAAAGCTATTATTTATGCTTTTAGTGAGGATTACTCCATTTAGATATATTCTGAAAATTGAAAAATTACACCTGGACATGGGGATTGAACTTGGGACCTTTGGCTTAGTATGCCAATGCTCTAACCATTGAACTATCCAGGAATCGTCCCGTGCCAAGGGTAATTTGTAACCGAAGAATGACCTTGGGCACGGGACAGTTCCTGTATAGATCAGTGGTCAGGGCATTGGTGTACTAAGCCGAGGATCCCAGGTTTGATTCCCATGTCCAGGTGTCATTTTTTAATTTTTGGAATATATTTAGAAGGAGTAATCCTCACTAAAAGCATAAATAATAGTATTGGCTATTTGATTATTAAATATGCAATCCCTTACAATTATAATAATGGTAGGTGACCTGGCGGTTTAGGGGTAAGGTGTCCGACTTACGTGCTGAAGGTTAGGGGTTCTTGGGTCCCGGCACAGATAAATCTGATTGCCAAACCCTTCCTTCACCTCTGACAAGACGTGTATTAATCACAACTTGTGAATGTGTGGAATGTCAGGCTTCCGCCGTGGTTCGGGTCCACATTAAACTGTTAAGTCCTCCATTTCGTCTCACAATCACCCTACCATTACACATTAGTGTAAGTGTGTAAAACCCAAACTGGTAGTAAGACGTGATAATAATAATAATAATAATAATTATTATTATTATGGTTTGGCGACTAATCTGACTTTTAATTTTTCATTTAGCGACTTTCTGGTAGGCCCTACTAATCTAGCAACAACACTTATATGGTTGTTGGCAAAACTTAGTATCAATTCAAACTAAACATTATAACTGCCCCACACTTCAGATGATGTCACAAATATAAAAGCCCAAATTAATGTTTGACCTCTGAGCAGGTGTGCCAGGCTATAAAGTACGCAATTTTTATATTTTTGGTGTGGTCACACTGTCAGGTATCTAAAAATGTAATTGGCCTACTCTTTATATTGCTTCGTTGTGGTCTTGGTATATTTGAATTTAAATTAGTTAGCCATTTGTTTGTAAATTGAAGCTAGGCTATTTGAATTGCAATCATTGTTGAGGCATGAAATACCTGCTCAATCAACACAAGTTTTTTTTAATCAAATTAATTTTTAAACAACCATACCATTGTTAATCTTTCAGTCTATTTATCAGTGACAACTTTTTCTGTTTTTCTATTGAAGTAAGAATTCTGAGTTTGATTTGTGGTAGATACACTATAATGTTATCATTGGTGAATTTAGTTAGTTGCAATTTTTTGTACGCCTTAGAAGTAAGTTAGTTTGTAAGTTGTGTTCTGATATAACATATGCTTTTAACTTTTATAAAGTCCATGTTCTCATAATTACTACCCATTTTGGATAATGTATCTCGCATTAGTTGGTAAAATATTACAAGAATTTTCAGATGACAATATATTGCATGTGTGTTCACATATTTGTATCACTAAAAATTAAGAGCATAATAGCCTAAACAGTATTTTTTAATTCTGAAACTATTTCAAAGCACAAAGTTTCATGTTATGAATTATGGCAGTTTCTGTTTACTAACAAAACAATCAATACATGATCTACAATAATTAGTTTTATGTTGATTAGTGGAATGTGTTTAAACTAATTCAAAATAGATTTTTAAAAATCATCTATAAATATTAATGTGAAAACTGGTTGTATAAAATAGCTGCATACATGCTTTTGTTAAATATAGGTTGATCTGCCCGCTCAAGGTTTAAAATAATTATAATGATATAAACCTAACTTTAAAACCACCTTTATATTATTTTGGTTTCTACCTAACGTAGCTTAACCTTCCATGGATTAATAAAGTAAAAATTTGAATAACACTGATAAAATAAACCATTTAATATGTAGGCCTACTGGTATTGTAAAAGATTCGTCATACATCACTGAGTCCATGGGCTAACATTATGCCGGAAGGAATCATGGATCAACACACAAGTTTTCCAATGTGATTTTAATGAGTTTTGTTTGAATTGTTATTAAAATTATCAAACTTTATAAATCTTGGTATTGATGGATTTACCATTTTCTTAAATGTGATAATAATATGATAGAATTTTTTTTTAGCAAACCACAGAAAGTACTATTCCCACAAAAAATATTTCCTAAAATATTTTGTTCATAAATGTTAATTAGTTTTATTTGAGCTTTGCCCAAAAATTTTACAATCAAATAAAAGTGAAATGTGGTGGTGGCTGACATTTTTTAGTGCCCAGTATTTATAATATTCAAACACATTTAATAACATTTTATTTATACTGTTACCAAATTCCCCCCTTTACGTTTATTAGAAATCATGTTAACGTTATCAAGATACTGAGAGTACTACACTTATAGTACATTATTGTTTTACAATCAGTTAGGCCTATTTTAATAAATAGCCTTCAGCTTCTTCAATATATTATTCTTTTCTTGGCTTATATTACTAAATTAGACATTTAATATGGCTAATTAGAAGAAAGTGTGGGTTTTTATGTTATTGATAAGTAGTCCAAAGTAGTAAGCAATATATGTTTTAAATTTCAATTCATAAACTTCATTTTTAGGCCTTTAACTCATAAATCTAGTAGTTTTCATTCTTGTAAAGTCTTTTTTGAAATTTAAATTAAATTTATTGCTTTTACCTTTCACTTATAAGAGTCATGCTTTTATTTTTTTTATTTGTACCCGGAAGCTGTGAGATGCACGTGTGGCTTCACAGTGGTAAGGGGAGGTTTGGCGTGAACAGCTACACCTAATTTTATTGCTGAGGGAACTGCATGCTTACTATTGAGCAACATTGTTGTCATTCTTTTGTTTTCCGTGATCAGTCTTCCTTCGAATGTATATCAAATTTGGCAATGCTGGGCTGTTGTTGTTGCCAGTAGTTGGTGCTTCTTCCTCCAGTACAGTCGTTAAGTCTGAGTCTCGTGTTCCTAATAACTAGCTCAAAAACATTCGCTAAATAAACACACATGTTATTAGTACTCTGTGTAGATTTTTTTTTATTGATCACGTTAAGATTTTTTGTGTGTGTTGGTTGTGTTTTTTTTCCCCGTAAGGTTGTGGAATTATAGTTTTATGTGTATATTAATATATTTATTTGAATAGTGGTGTATTCTTAGCAGTTAAAATTTAACACAAATTATGGAATCTCCGGCTTGTTACAAACAATTACATTCCAAGAAGAAAATATTAATTAGTAAAGAAAGGGCAATGGTGTTAAAGAGTCTACACCTATTTTTATAAAGAAGGAACTTGTTCAGTAAATCAAGCGGCAATGCATATTGTTTGTATATTAATTATGAGGAAAAAAGCTTTATACATAAAATAGTTTAAGCATAATTACGTGGGGAATAGACAAATGTTAATAAACTTCAATCTTGAAAAAATATGATTGTGGAAATAGTTAGTGTTTCTAGAAAAGGTTGTACACTGATAGTAATGTGTTTGCCTGTCAATTGAATCCCCCAACCTCCCCATGCTGCATTGTTTACAATCAGGGAATTCCAAGTAAACCCTCCTTCCTCACTTACCAACAAACGAAAGCTAGAAGATTTGGCAACCGGTAACAGAGAGAGAGCGAAGATAAATCTTTTTTCCATAAGACCTGCAGTTCCCTCAGCTATGAAATTAGGTGTAGCCAATCAGCATATCAGATTGTAGCATCTATTTTTGATAATACTAACAAGGGAAGTGTTACACGCAACACACTTACTGGTTAACACACGAGCTTGGAAGATGTACTTAGAGGTACCTAACAAATAGTCATTATTTCAATGTCAGCTTTAGGGTGTTTAGAGATGGGTGGAAGAAAAAGGAGACCACCATGTGGCAAAATTTTAACAATATGTCTGTCTTATAATATTAATTAACTTTTTTTTTCTTTCATATGTAACTAGTGTTTTAAATGTAATAAAATGTTTGTTAACGTTAAGGTTCCTTCAAAATAAAATTTTTAAATCAACCTCATCAAATTCATTCTCTTTATTCGACTAGATTCTTTACTCCCACCATTATTAATTAACCTCGAGAAGCTCCACCAAGCCCACTGGCTGCCGTGAACAAAGACCAAGAGAAGAAGATGGAGAGAAAGAGAAACAACTAGCTAGAATTACTCAATATCCATATTATTTTCATTAATATTATTAATAAAACACATTTATTAATATTTGTAATATGACAAAGAAAAATTGTTTCTTACTTGATTAAGTTTTCCCGCTGTTTTCAAGACTATCATGTGATGTAGGGTCAGTCGGGGTAAATGTGAACATGGGGTAATTGTGAACACGTTTCATAACTCCCGCGAAATTACTGTTTAGGGAAATTTGA
>CABFVZ010006027.1:0-11055 GCA_902151445.1 Timema monikensis
AGCCGTGTTAGATGCGAAGGTCGTCAACAGAGGGGCCAAAGGTCTCTGTGCAGGATTTAACGGCAGGGGAAGGTAAGAAAGAAGGAAGGAAGGAAGAAGTAATGAAAGAGAAGGTTGAAGAAGGAAGAAAGAAAGAGAAGGAAAAAAGGGGAAAATAAGCAAGTTAAAGGAAAGATGTAGGATAGGGTTGTCCTGCACGAGGTACATCCTGCACAGATGCCTCCCCTTTTGGTCGCCTCTTACGACAAGCAGGGGTTACTGTGGGATTATTCTAACCCCAATACTCGGGTCGTAGTCCTAGGGTGATCCAAGTTGGTTCTACCACATGTGGCCCATTTAACTCTACAGACTGTGGGCCCCATACGACGCCCTGACATGACAACCTTCGCATAGGGGATCGCAAGAAGAGCGGTCATCGCAGCAAGTGGGTGTAGTAAAGTGCCAATTTTACGTCCGAGCGCTCATGAAATCAACCGATCTTTTCTCAAAGTAGGGTACCCGGTTATTGTCATCCCTAAAGCCCTTCTACTAAAATATTACAACCGGCGCACTTTCATGAAGGAGTTGAAAAGCAATATTAAACAATAATAATAATAATAATAATAGGAGAGCCGATTTAGCTGCCAATATCTTCAACGTAGGGGCCAAATGTCTCCGTGCAGGACTGAACGACAGGGGAAAGAAATAGAAGGAGGTAGAGAAGGAGGCAGAGGAGGAAAAAGGAGGCATAGGAGGAAAAAGGAGGCATAGGAGGAAAAAGGAGGCAGAGAAGGAAAAAGGAAGAAGAGAAGGAAAAAGGAAGAATAGAAGGAAAAAGGAAGAAGCGAAGGAAAAAGGAAGAAGAGAAGAAAAAAGGAGGAAGAGAAGGAAAAAGGAGGAAGAGAAGGAAGAATGAGAAACAAGTCGGGAGAAAGAGAAAGAAGAAGGAGAAACAAGTAGGGAGAAAGAGAAAGAAGAAAAAACGAGGTCAAAGGAAAGATTTAGGATCGAAATGTGCTGCACGAGGTACGTCCAGCACAGAAATCTCACCTTTTGATCGCATCTTCAGACAATCAGGGGTTACTGCGAGACTATCCTAAACCCCGTCCCGCAGGGGGATTATCACAAATACATACATTCTTCCAACTAGAATCTAATTTTGTTTTTTAGGTTTGACTATGGCTTTATAGGATAGCTTTTGTTTTTATTGAGCAGCCCAAATTGAGAGTAGAAAATTGAATAAATAAAACTTTTGTTTTCGAACTGGTCTATTCACAAACCCCAAACCCACGTGGCTGACCTAAGGACACTTGATTTTTACAAAATGCTGTCTTACAATTAATAACCAAGTAATTTTATTTTTTTGTACAAAAAACCTTTTAGAAAGTAATGCTTATTTCTGGTTTGAAAAATTTGGTATTTTTGTCATAAAAACATCATTGTCATTCCGTGACTTCCTTAAACTGGCTGACCACTGGTGCACTCACCCTATGTGCAGTATTAATCAACGGTATTTTATTAATTGCCATTATATTAGAAGATTGTGTGTAAGTAGTGGTTTGAAGAATACTGGTGCCATCACTTAGTTTCCTTAGTGAGACGTCCGAATTTGATGCTCCATTTATCACTCCTTCGAAAATAATGGAGCTGACACTTTTGAAATATTCACTTTCGTCTACTCGAGGCATTACCAGGAAGCGGGGTTACGGCCTCACAAGTTCCTGGATTTTTAACCAAATAGGGTTGGACGGTCTTAACCGTTTCCGCCTCTTATCAATATTAAGGCCCTGCGAGGGGCCAGGCAGTAAGTTTTGGCAGTACGGTGCCAGCTGTGACAATAGTCTACAAGTTGTCCCCCCACTCATGACAAAGTACTCGGATCGTAGACCCAGGGCGAGCCCGGTTGGTGCTACCACATAATGCCCTGTTAATTCTACCGGCGAAGGGCTCCATACGACGCTAGACATGATAACCTACGAATGGAGTCTCACCAGGAATTTTACGTTTGGAACCCTCATCAACGCAATCGATCTTTTCTAGAAGTAGGGTACCTGGTTATTTTCATCCCTAAGGCCCTTCTACTAAGATATTACAACCGGCGCACTTTCATTCAGGTGCGCAATTGCAGAGGTATGCAGTAATTGTCCGAGAAGAGCCAGGTTAGTTTAAAGGTTGTCAAAGGAAGAGCCTAAAATATTCTGCACACGACTGAACGGCAGGTAAAAGAGGGAATGAAGTGATAAAAAGAGAGAGGAAGAAGGAGAGAGAAGAAAAAGAAGAGAGAACAAGAAAGGGGAAGGAGAGGAAGAAGATAAAGAAGAGAAAGAGGAAGGAGAAGATAAAGGAGAAGATAAAGGAGAGAAAGGGGAAGGAGAAGATAAAGGAGCTAAAGGGGAAGGAGAAGATAAAGGGGAGGGAGAAGAAAAAGGAGAGACGGAGAAGTGAGAAGAAAAAAAGAAAGGGAAGGACGAAAAGGTGACAGAAAATATATACGATAGCTTTGTCCTGCAAAGAATCCGCCTCTTACGACAAGCAAGGGTTATTGCGGGACTATTCTAAAACTCGTCTTGTAGGGGGATTGATCCAATCAACAGGACTACTGTAAGCTGTCATTTTAGTGATGTTTCAATACTGTTGTGTATATTCGATCACAAGTTCCCTAGTTAAATTACTATATTTCTCATTCTCATCCCTCCTTTAAATCAAATCACTAATTCAGCATGCATTTAACTTTTTTCTATAATTTTGTTTCGCCACAAGGAGCACGAGAAGTGCAGGCACCACTCGTCGCTCTCCCGACATTACAAGCAGCCGGACGCCACACTTCTCTCGCAGAGGAGACTAGAAAAAAAATATCTCTAAGCTGGCTCCGTAGACACAGTGCTTTGAGTACTCTCTCATGAACCATCGGATATATTACTCGAAAGAAACTCGCAGACTTTATCAAAACTTTCAAGTGGAGACCTCGCTTGATGGCAATTGTCTGTTTACATGGGAAAATAACACTATTATTTGTTTAGTTCACATTAATTCGTACAAGGGTGGTTATTATTTAAAAAAATATTTTCTTCAGAAAACTTGGTATGTTTTGTTATAAAGGTTTAGGAAGAAACACTTGATTAGTTGTTGTAAAATGCACAATATATTACCTTATATTTTGTTGAAATGTAAACCTTTGTTACAAGTCATTACATAATAAGTGAGAAGGCAACAGTATGTCTGGCAATATTCTATATCTAAATTAAAGAAACAAATACTGTGTAAAAAGAAAAGGTAGGTACAATTTTTGAAAAAAGTAATTCTCAATAGAAATTACAATTGGGCTAGTGGAGAAAATGTAATATGTTGTACTTCATGGATGGTGTGGAAATAAGCACACCTTTTGAGAAGGTGAGTATACCTAAGCAGATGTTACCAAAGGGAGCAATTTAACATGCCCTATTAAGTTGCCGCACACTTTTTAAAAAGGTGGCGGGCATGCGACCGCCAAATAATGTACAAACCAGTGCATTACGGGTAATATGAAATAAGACAACCCTACACACATCCCATATGTTGCAGGCAGTGTGCTCTTTATTAGAATGTGTCGTGCGGGCGGATATTTTTTTGTAAGTCATCTGAAACTAATAGCCTCGTAATGACACAAGTTGATACACTAATTAGTGTGTGAATAAAAACTTAGATAGCTTGGTGCGATGGTGTTTCTATGTGGCATTCTTACATAAAGTTATAATTTCGATTTTAAAAATCAATGTTGTATGTTG
Source organism: Timema monikensis (assembly GCA_902151445.1). Lineage (NCBI taxonomy): Eukaryota > Metazoa > Arthropoda > Insecta > Phasmatodea > Timematidae > Timema > Timema monikensis. The sequence goes on from CABFVZ010006027.1 coordinate 3,744, forward strand.
AAAAAATACATACTAGAAAGTATTTTTTTTAAATTGGTATCAAAGTACAATACTAGATATAATTTATAAATTGAAAAACGGAAAATGTAGGCGCTCGAAATTGATATGTAGAATATTATTTTTACCATGAGTGAAAATTGGTATTTGTCAAGTACGCGTATCACAGATAGCCAAATAAGTCTTAAAATTTCAAAATGATAATATAAAACCTAAATGGGCTGGGCAAAAGACGAATTAGCTTTAAATATTTCCAAAACTATTAGAAAATCTACCGTTTAGTGCGGAAGAAAATTTAAATTGTGTAAATTTGGTAAAAGGACCACCCAGGATAGCATAATGATTGGTTGAGGTTTGGAATTTCAAAATAGGTATCCGGGGAATAGATGAAAGGTCCTAAAAATTGCAAAACTAACAGAAAAATAAGTTTTTGACAAATAGTTATATGAGGTAGTCAAAAAACGCTAAAAATAAAAAACACAAGCATTAAAGATTATTATAGAATCCATAGTGTTGCGATTTCATAGCTAGGTATCAATTATAAGCTATCAGCTTTACAGGAGCGGCACAGTAATCAAAATAAACAACTTAAGGTAAGATAGCTTGGTGAACCATGATGGTCTTTGGGAAACCATAATGCTCATTTATTCCGTATGTCCCTATACTACTGTTATTTTACTTACGATATTTGGTAAATCATTATTCTCTTGTTTCTTAGTTTCTATAACAATGTATTTTACTTCGTTTCACTTACCTTATGGGTAGGCAAATATGGATTAGTACATTGATTGAATTCGTTTTTGTACTCAGTTTGGGGGCTAGGTAAAATTGTTTCAAATATTTAATCTATTAAATTTTTTGATTGACATAATTGGTATTCTCATAGTTAGTTCAGGATTGTAAAAGGAAGAACTTTTGATAGCCGGATGTACACTAGATTTTTCTAATTTGATATAATTATGATGGGCCTTACCCATGAGAACAACGCATCATGTCATGTAATGTCATCTTAGTAAGCTTTTATTGTAAAAGTATATGTATTAATACGAATTCTGATAATTACTTTTAGAATTCTAATTTAGCTTTGATATAGTTATATAATTATGTGGAGACAAGGACAAACGGAGTGTAAGCTTTTTGAAACCCGACGTTATTTTAGAGTAATGTTATTTATAATAACCTTAAATCGGGCACTTACAAAAGCCCTTCATTTTAAAGGGGGTTCTGTTTAATGAAAGTAGTTCTGATGTTTCAAAGAAACAATTAAATAATTATTAAATGGAGAAATCATCAATCATAGGAGTGTTGAAAGGTAGCCCAACTGATGCATTGTGGAAGGCGGACCACCTCCCATTACTTTATATAAGATCCTCTATTACAAGGCGACGAAATATGAAAGGGTAGTTAAACATTTAAAATGTTATTAAGTTTGGCAAAGGTTTGACGATACAATTCAATTACTATCTAGGGCCACACACATTTTGCCACACAAAAAAATACCATGTCTTTGGTCGGGCGGGGGGTGTGGGGGTTGAGGGAAAAGATTGCTTTACAAATTGTTATTTTATGAATAGGTGGATAGGAAAAAAAAGTAGGGAGAGATAGAGAAGAGTGTCCATGTGATTGATGGACTAGTCAATGATTCCGGGTCAAATTAAAATGGGTTGTGATTTCAGTACTTGGGTACATATTATATCGCTCCTATTAGAAGATGCAAAAATAATAATGCAATCTTACAGATTATGGGATGAAGCAAATATCTCTTCTTATTGTGTGTGTCTATAAAGGTGAGTACAGATTAGGCCAGCCGAGCCTGTACTGTAATAACATATTCGTGAGATTGGGACGGTCTCATGAGCGGTTCTTCCAATCCATCAGCATTTTGTTTTTGAAACTATCACAAATTGATTTGCAGTTATAGCTGAAATGTCGTCTTGTGTGTCTAGATAATGTGTACGTGACCATGAGTCAATTGCGAGCATGGCAAACTGGAAAAAGCAAAGTTAGTTGCGGTTTACTTAAATTTATATTTAAAAAAATAATTTTTGGGCGACCCGAAAGATACAAGTTATTAAAAAATCAAACTTAAAGAAAATGCGTGGAAATAAATCACTTCTTTAATATAAAAAAAACGTGCCAGAGAAAGATAGACCTAATTAGTTGGCTGGCTTCCTATAATGGCAATGTATTGACTTTTATAATTGTGTTACCGTTAAGAGATAATTATACATATTGTGTATAAGGTGTTGGTATTACCTATAAGATTTTTAAACTCGACAAATAATTTTGTTTTTGTACAACCTGAAAAGTATTATTATTTTTAAAATAAATAAATTAACGAGCAAGTTATGCTATGCTAAAATTAGTCAGTATAGTTTTAATCAATATAAATAAGTTTAGGACAAATAGTATGTTTGTAAACAATCACTTCCGATCTTATTAAGAGCTCATATTCATAAATAATGTGAAACTAAAATGATTAGTTATACTAAAGCGATACCTAAGGATTGCGATAAGTTGTTAAGTTAAAATACAATTTTGGATACCTTAGAGATAATGTATGGCTTTTCTGTGTTCCTTACAGAGAAAAGTTAAGTGTTATGTGAAGGACAAGAACCTCGTGATTTTATCTATACTTATAAAATAACATGTCCTGATTGACTGACTGACTGATTCATCATCGCCGAGCGCAAACTATCAAGGCTACAAGCATGAAATTCGGACTGTATATTCATTTTGTTATGTAGGCACCCACTAAGAAAGGATTTTAGAAAATTCCACCCCAAAGGGGTCAAAATAGGGGATGATAATATGTATGATAATATGTATGAAAGTCCGTCATTTTGAAAGTTACATAAACAAAATTTTGTATTTCGGTTATTGACGTAAAACAAATAAATACGTGTTTCAGGAATTTTGGAAATTTTATTTAATAAGGGATGAAAAAGGGGGTGAAAGTTTGTATCGGACTTGCATTATTTTTGATCTGAGGTCAAGTTATGGTCATCAACGTAACGTAATATTTTAAATTAATCTGTAAATACATATGTATATTTTCGTATTTGTATATAATCAACTTCCACGCGAGCAAAGCCACGGGCAACAGCTATCTAGTCTTAGATAAAACCAAAAGATTAAAATTGTATACAAGATCTTAAGATTATAGTTCTGATATATTGATTCAAACGCAATCATTAATTACAAATAATAAAACCAAAAAGATATATGCCTACCATTTAGCATCGATTTAGAAAATAACTGCTATCCAATGCAAGAAGAACAGTTAAACTAAATTCCGTTACTTTTTAAACATGTAGTTAACCAGGTATACGAATAACATTGTACAACTCATAAAATGGACGAGGTAGAAAAAAACTATATGTATTAGGTGAAAATGTCAAAATCAGTAATATGTTTAATGATCCATATTATACAAATACTGTATAATATTGTAATTTCAATAGATATAAAAGATTTTGGCCAAATGGTATTCTTGCAAGAGTTTAGTTTGTTTTAAATCTACGATTGTAAACAACATTCATGGATCAGGGGAAAGTATGTGTACACCCTTGACCACCAGGTTTCTGAGAAGACCTAAGAGTAATTCTAGCTTCAGAAGGTAAAAAATTAGAATTACTACCAATAAAGGAAGTACCTCTAAAATAAATATTTCAAAGGAAAGGATAACCAAGAAAAATTAATATAGCTTAATTGCTATATTGTTTTCTTATTCGAAGTAGGATGTGTCCTATAGCTAGTATGTCAGTTAATGTACCCTCCCTAAAGGTTTAGAGAAGGCAACAAACACGCAAAGAAATAAATACAAAGAGTACAGAGTTTTATTAATGAGCCATATAACAGAGTATTATTATTAGCACCGCGTCTTACTACCCGTTCGGGTTATACGCACTTACGCTAATGTGTAATGGTAGGGTGATTATGAGATGAAATGAAGGACCTACAGTTTAACGTGGAATCCGAACCACGGTGGAGGCCTGGCATTCCCCACATTCACAAGATGTCTTGTCAGAGGTGAAGGAAGGGTTTGGTAATCAGATAAATCTTTGCCGGGACCGAGGATTGAACCCCGGCCGCCAGCATAGAAGTCTGACACCTTACCCCTAGACCACCAGGTCACCAATAACAGTAGAGTATGTCACATTAAGGAGTGTTCATTAGGTTTCCGTTGTCTTCTGTAATAAATACAGTGTTAATGTAGAGTGTAATATCACAAGTAAATAAAGAAATACATATTAAACTGAAAACAAAACGTCCAGTATAATGAGCCCTGTGGGGACAGGCAAATGAGCCAATAGTGGTTAACTAAAGCAAATTATTGTTTGGGATCAATATCCAGGATCATAAAGGCTCCCGAGAAGACAATCCCTACAACTCGCCCACTGCAACAAAGTGAACAGTGGTGGGTCAATAATTGTAAACATTTTTAAGAAATACCTCTAACTGACCTCAAGAAAGAGCTCGCTCGATTTAATGTCTGTACCCCAAAGAACATGACCACTAACCCATTAGCTTGTGCTCACTCATGTTCTTAAGAAGCCTAGCTGCTCAGGCATCTAGCAACTAAACGCTCTACCTATGGCAACTAATAGCGAGTTAACATCAGTCACAATGAGGAGGCGCTAGCCTAGTCTCTCTTATACGGGGATAATTATCCCCAGTTAGGGCAAAATAGCTAAAACCTAGAGCTATAGTGACCACACTCACGAACAAAACTTGTCTACTAGGTATACCCAACAAGTCCAACTACAATGAGTGCACGACATAAGGAGGCCTTCTACACGGCTGCAAATAAACTTGCAATACGATATAAAGGTTCCCCGAGGGCAGAGCCAATAATAAGTAGTAAAAAACAGGATTCCATAATAACAATACAAGATACTTAGCCAGGGCCAAGAGACCTAATTAGGTCATCAAAACACATCTAGCACTCCCCACTAGTGACTCAAGACATTCCCTTCTTGGCAATACAAACAACATTGCCAAACAACCAATCTAACGTTAATTAGCCACATAGCCATAATGATGGCTGTATATAAACATAATTATAACATAACAAATTCATGCGGATATGCCACTTAGCTCAATAAGTATTACATGTCAGCAAGAAACTATATCTGCTCATTGAGCTATCATGCCCTAGTTGACTCTCGTGACAACACCTATAATATCAGCCTAATTAGTTCAATACTTTATATATATACACACACACACACCAGGGGATTGACTTAGAAAGAAACGAGCACTTCATGACTCCCAAATAAGTTGAGCCGGTGCTTAGTAACCTTCCTATTACTCGTCAATATACTTTTAGAATTACATAGAAAAAGATACACAACTCGGCGAGCAACAGTACAAACCGTACGTAGACGGGAATTAGCCAGTCCGGCTACCAAACAGTCCGTGCGAAACACAACTCAAACGTAGAAATCAGCTGTGACAGCGCAGCGTTATTGTAACCCCAGTGATAGAGCAGCCGGCACACTTCTAGTGCACCAGCGATAGACTATGGTGGTGTTGGTGATTCAGGTGAGGCGGGATACTACCTTCGGGTAGCCCCTGCGTTCCGGCCAGGGCCTACTCATTAACTGCTACAGTAGAGAAGATATAGTTAGAGACCCGATCAGTCGTAAATTATTACAAGTTCTGTATCTTATTCTGCTCGAGTCGTATAAATCAGCTTAAAGACTATGAAAGAAAAAGGAAGGGGAGAACAGGTATCAGCCAATCACGTCTTACAGCAACAGTGCAGGTCAGAACGGTTATCAAGAAGGGTAAGCGCAGGCGCAGTGAGAGCAAAGAGAAAGAGGCAATACGATATGAGTGAAGCCCCAACACTACAATTTCTTGATAGGGTTAGTTACTGCATTTGAACGAAATTAAGATTATAGGCGATGACCTCAAAACACACTCACATAGACATTTAGGTCAAGGGGAGACCAATCAGTAGAGTAGTTCACAAATCATAGACGATCTCTCGAGAGGCGAAAAGGTCACATGATTGTGTGAGCTAATATCCATTAGCTCGGCACATTAGTTACCACTATTCTTTAGAGTTTAGAGAAGCGGTTGCCAGCCTACGCCCCCCTTGGTGGATGGTAAAATTCACCTGTGGGCAAGGGACGTATTACGCGAAGTATGCCTCAACACATTCTGGCTGGAATCGACCCTGAACCCTGCGGACAATCCTCAAGATCCACTACCTTGACCCAACTTACTACAAGACCCTACAACCGCAGGTATGATGCGTAAATCCGACGTACCTGATCTGTATTAATAAAGGGCTTAGCCAGTCTCCTCTTATGCTGGCGGCTGTCCCGCTCCTCCTCTGACCCAGCACGCCCGCGATATAAGAGCGCGGGTCAGAGGAAGGATCGGGACGGTCGTCACCATGAGGAGGGGAGTACCATGGGTGTGTATTTTTGGGTGATTTATTTATAAAATGTTTATTGATTTTAGTTACTTCTTTATTTTATACAAAAATCAATATAACCCTGGCAGCTTAATGGAACCAAAAAATAAAAAATTAGTGCTATGGTTGGCACGATTTTGTTTTCATTAGTTCTTGAACCGCTATTCACTTCAGGCTAACAACGCTGTTTAGTTTTTATTAAAGTTAGAGTTGAAGATTCGGTGGTGTTGGACGTGGCCGCATTGGTAGTGAAGGGCAGCGTTTTTCAAATTGTGTTCCGCCGTAGTTATCTCAGGCTCCATGAAATCATTTTATAATAATCTCGGGTTGTTTTACACCCTATAAAACAGCATCAGTAATTAGGATTGTCAATTTTTTCAAATTTGATTATAGGTGCAGCCAGAAACATGCGGGATTTTCCATTTGTTTTATAATTTCATAGTTGTAAAAGTTAGCCGTCGTCGTTATTGGATGTTCATTATATTAGAGTAAAGTATGCTATACGGGCTCCAGAATATATTTTTCCCTGGTGCAAGGGCGCCTTTGCTCTAAAATGTTTGGGAACCTCTCGCTCAGGGGGAGATTAGAGAGGAGAATCGAGGCTTGCGAGCTTGAAAATAAATACGTGTGTACACACTTTTAGCTGGTCACAAAATTTATTTCACCCGGTAAACAGTGTTGCCAATACCGCAAGAAATAATTACCTTAATTACTTTGTAAAAGTGATTAAAATACAAAAGTATCTTCAATTACATATGATTTTTAATGTTATTTCCAAATTGTTCTACGGCCCCCAGGTTGGGAACCATTGCTTTAGATCAATAATAATAATGGGTGGCTCGAGGTAAATTTTGCTCCCGAACGGGATAGCTTCCCCCCCCCCCC
>CABFVZ010006027.1:11159-23101 GCA_902151445.1 Timema monikensis
ACTCTATATAACCGTGGATAATAGGCAAATAAGAAAATAATCCTCAAACATAACGTAGCCTGGATATGAATGAGGAAAATAATCTGAAGGTAAACTATACTCAACGGCAATCATACTCTAAACGTTTCACTGCGAGAAAACTGATAAAATTAATAAGAAAATTATAAGGATGTGTTTATTAGATAATGTTCCATCACATATTTTTTTGTTGAAATAATCATTTTGATATAACGAACGGTTTACAAGATAACAGCAAACACATTTTTAGACCGCCATTTTTCCAAGATAGCGGATGTCTAATAACATTTTAAAAGTGGTACTATATCCTATTTTATACAGCACAAAAAGCTATACCAATATGCCAAATTTCATGTTAGTATCAAAAAGTGAATGATTATTATGCTTAGAAACTATTACTACGCCCAGATTAGGTTTGGGGATTATTTTTTTATCAGCTCAGGTTACGTTAGGTTTGGGGATTATTACCCTACCAGCCCAGGCTTAGTTAACTCCGGGATATGACATTGACAGTGTGCTTAATAGAATGAAAAAAATNTTTTTTATTTTTTCCTTTCAATTTGACTCAAATGAAAGATCAATCGTGTAGACACAATTGGTAGAATGAGAACCATGTGGCCTACATAAGTAATTATAAACTTGGGAAAACACAACAATTAAATTTAACAGTAATATCTTGATAACGTAACTTATTAAAAGGAGAAGTACTTTCCTCAGAAGATTTTTTATCGCGTTTTACTACTCGTTTGGGTTATACGCTTAAGTACTAATTACGCTAATGGTTAGGAATTGGTAATGTTGAATGTAGAAGAAGTGAACCCGCATTTGCGTGGAGGGTGGAAAACCATTTAGGAAAAACCACGCTAATTCATCCGAACGAGATTCGAACCTCAAGCTTTCCGTCCTCGGCAGTCTAGCTCAACACGAAACTATCACGTTAACGCAACCGAGGCAGGTAATTGTTAATCACTTAAGCCAAGGAGTAGGGAAACTAAGGCTTAATTATGGGGGAAAATATTCACACTGAACCGAACCCTTAGTTAGAACACCAATCTCCCCGTTAAAGGCGAGCAAGTATAATGAAAGCCTAACTAACCCCTTGGGCAACTATGGCACTGCTGCGTATAAATAAATGTATTGATACTAGACAATTTAAACAAGCAGCTGAATGCCAGGCCTCCACCGTGGTTCGGATTCCACGTTAAACTGTAGGTCCTCCATTTAATCTCACAATCACCCTACCATCACACATTAAGCGCAAGTGCGTATAACCCGAACGGGTAGTAAGACGCGGTGCTAATAATAATAAGCAGCTGATCTTATCAGAACCCATGTATTGGAAATGGAATTCAGAACACAAATTTGAGAAGTCATAAAAGAGGCATTAAAAAGTTTCCTTTGAATCATCATTTAGAAATGAGGCCAACATAATACCTAGCATCGGATAAGTAACCCTTTGGGTTCACCCGCTAAGTGGGGTCTCCTCTAACGAGGCTGTTTGATGGGGGGCTGCTAACAAGCATCCCCAACACCTTGCAGCATTTCTTAACAACACGTGATATTAAAGGGCGTAGCGGAAGGCACATTAGTACTAAACTGTTCAATATAAAAACTACAAGAGTTGTCCTAATAACACTACAGGAGTGACGGGCGAACCGTCGAAACTCGACAAACAATGTCGGTGAAAACCCGCTACTCTTGCGGTAGGCTGGACTGCCGATGACGGGTAGATCTGAGGCTCGAATCTCAGTAGGATGTACTTGGGTTTTTCAAAATTGTTTTCCATTCTCTCTACACGAAAATGCGGGTATACTTCCTATTAATATAACTTTCTTAATCCCTAATACCATTAGCGTATAACACGAACAGGTAGTAAGACACAATGCTATTTTTTTTTAGTGAAATCGGTACTTAAATCACATGCAGGCTCAATCTAGTCTTGGTTGCCGAAAACGGGGATCGAATCCCGGCCGGAAGGACTGGTTTTTTTTATAAGTAAAGTTCCCAATAGACTTCCACGCAAATGCAGTTTTAATCTATTTACTCTACACACGAAGCCAAGAGAGCAATTAAAGGGGGAGGTTGGCTCAGATCTGTATTAAAATGTGGTGGAATGTATATATAATTTAAGAACAGAGGGAAAAAGAGATGTAAGTCAAATCTACCATCTTTTTCTGAAGAGTAATTCTTAACTTCAACACGCTGGCATGTAACGACAGTCCGCCACATTTCTTTCAAATTTAGATTATAAATGAACATAGTGATTAAGTCTTGATAGCCTTTATTTGTTTTTTACCTCACTCATCTTGAAATCTTCAAACTTACAAAACTTCATGGAAAAGAGAGGCAAGTCCCAATACAAACATTAGCTGTATTATTTATAAGTATGTCCAATTCTCCAAAAGTATAGTATTTTTCAATACAAAATAAAAATTACACAAGAAATGCTGTGAGATTAAATTAAGGTAAAATATTTCCATGACACAAGTAAGAATTTAAAAAATCATAAAATATACAAAACGTAAATGTTTTTAAAAGTTAAATCACAACACACACATTAACAAAATGTGCTATTTGAAGGAAACTCCATTTTTCTATATAGGTACTGCATTACTCCATACAAAATAAACATTACATAAGAAGTAGACTTGATATGAAATAAAACAATGTTGCTACTTTTAGTCTAATATGACAAAATAAATTAGAAGAGATGTCGCAATATAAGCAAATAACCATATTATGATAAAGGGAGGTTAACTTAAGTCCATTTTATATTTATAATATTTGTGTTAAGGACGAGAAAGATTAAATTTAGAAGTATACTTACATTTAAGTGTAGGGAGGTTTTAAAACCATTTACGAAAACCACATTCAGTACACGTGATTTGAGATGAGAGCCCCACTATCTAATAGTCCAATTTCTTGCAAATACGAGTACACTTTCTCCAAATTCAATCTTCCTCATCCCTAGCTCATTAGCGTAATAATTAGAACAGAGGCGTATAGCTTTAATAGGTAGTAAAACGCGGTGCTAAAAAAAAAAAGTTCAAATATTAGGTATACACTAAGGGGAGCATCGCAAAACTCACACACTGGAGGTGGTTCTCCTCTTAATAACAACTCATGGGTCAGAAATGTATGGCCGACAAGGAGTTTTGTCAGGAGGACGTTTATTATTGTGGTTTAGAAGTACGTAGACACAAACAGGTCATTAGCGCCTTACTTTTTATTTGTTTAACATAGAAAATCTCCGAAGGGAGAGCAAGAAATAATACACCTGCTTTAAACAACATGACACCTCGATTCACTAAAGGGTACAAATCGCACCCTCGCGACAAAAGTGTCACACGTAAAATTTTTGCCGATTTTACGATAATTATGGGAACAAAACTCAAGAGTAAGACTTTCATCTGTAAAAGTGACACAATCTAGAGTTTAATATTACGACGCTGGTCCTCTATGCTATCTCTTTGGATAGTGCTCCTTTATCAAGGTTCTCTATGCCTCGAATTAGTTAGTTTTTGTTTTGTTTTGTGATCTGATTGCCTTTTGTTGTGGTTTAGACGGTTATTTGGTCTTTTCTTATATTTTCTTGACTCCTTCCAACTTCATTAACCTTTCCTCACTCTTGGAGGCAACAAGAACATACCTGAACCCCTTTAGGACTATTGTTTTCCCGCCAAGTGTCACTGGCGCGGTTTTTCGTTCTGCCGATTTAGTTAGTCGTGTGCTGAGACTTGATCAACCCATACGTGATGGTTATAGGTTCTGTGAACTTTCACCTGGAAGCGGTCCAATCTCAATTATTCGTGTGAGTGTGTTAATGATATTGACTGCTCCAAGACAACACCAATCAGACAACATAAAGTGAAGGTGAGTTGCCTCTACCCATTCCCATTCCACCATATAGTCCATTTGTCAGTGTTCGTAACACTGGTCCTCCAGAGGTTTTTTAGCTTTCAGTTCTTGTGGTTTACGCTACAGCAGTAGTGTCGCTTTTGTATTCTACACAACCTGTGAATGCTCGGCCGAGAACAGTGACACTTCTGACTTGTGACGGATAAGTTCAGTTTAGTTGTAGTGTTAAAGTGACACACCACAAAAATAAGATTGAATAAATGACACATTTTATAAAGTGACACTTTTTCTGATTGAGGTAAGTTATGTTTACTATCTATTGTTATTTTATACAGTCATGTTTCGAGTTGTGACGCTTTTCCTGATATTTCCCTTACTTTTAATGTCATATTTCGATTTGTGTCAATTTTCCTGAATATTTAATTGATTCTATTCAATCTCATTTGAAATTATGTCACTTTTCAATAACCTTTTCGTTTTTGTATAGTAAATTAAATTAAAATTGTGTAACCTTATTCTTATTTTCTTGTTATATTTTTTTCAATTTAAGGTTCTTTTTTTTTCAGATGTTTTCCGCAAAAGACATGTCTCGTGGTAGATTGATGGTTGCATTATTGATGAAAAGAAATTAAATTATTAAGACAACTGAAGTGAAGATAAAGAAGATAGTGTTGTTGAAGATATGTGTATATTAACCTCAGAAAAACAAGATGGACCAGAAGTTCAAAAGATTCATTTTGTTGAAAACCTTATTAGTGTGTTAATTTCAAAAAAAGCAGACAAACAGGAACTTATAGAGAGTCATAATATTGTTGAAACCGAGAGTATTTTAACTTCATAAAAGGCAGATGGATAACTTACAGTAATAAAAGAATGTGTAGGAGCTGAAACATCATCTTCAAAAAAAACAATGTGACGGACAAAAAATAGGATTGGATATAGATGAGTTAAGAAAAACAAAGGATAGTGAATTAAAAGCTACTTATTTACAGAAGCCATCCGGTATTAATAAAATTAAACAGAGCTCCATATGTAAAGAAGAACCGACTGATAACCTGACAAAATGTAGGTTGATTCGACTTGAGGAAAGTAGTTCATCTGAAGTAGACGATAGTGATAAGGATCCGGATTTTGTTTCTATATCTAATACTGATTCTGACACAATATCCTCTTCTGATTCCAATAGTCAACCCGAACCTCGACCTGATCTATCTGAATCGGTTGAAATTGAAGGGAGTATTGAGCCGGAGCTTATTGGTTGTGGAGCAAAGCCAAGAGGTAAAAAAAAGAGTAGCGATCCAATCACTGTGGAAAAAGAATAAAATTAAATTGTTGAGAAACTCCGGCAAAAGCTTTGAGGCTAGGAAATTGAGAAAACCTTGCAATGAAAAATGTTGGCTAAAATGCTGCGCGAAAATAAATGAAGACAGAAAAAAACTAGTCGACACATTGTGGTATCTAAAGGATGTTATCCGTCAGAGAGATTTCATAAACAAGTGTATGCAACAAATCAGCCCAACTTATCGATACACAAAAACAGAAAAAGGAAGGCGTCTAAATCACGCATTTTTATTTTGAAATAGACGAACAACGCGTTTGCGTATGCAAACAATTTTTCAAGGCAACTTTAGACATTTCAGATCGACCTATTCGTACAGTCATCAGTAAAAAGGAAATGGGCTTTGTTGTGTAAGAATTGCGAGGTAAACATAAAAATCATAAGTAAATGAAGAAATAAATAATGGTGTAAGAAAACACATAGAATCAATTCCACGCATTGAAAGCCACTATTTGCGGCAGCAAACTTCTCGCGAATATATTGATAGTGGAAAAACTTTAAGCGATTTGTATCGGGATTACAAACAATAAGAGAACCTTATGCCAATCATGTGATGTATTCCCGGATATTAATCACGAATACAACATTGGTTTATTTGTGCACGTCTTATTCTAATGCCAACAGAGAGGAAAAATAATAACTTGCTGATAAGTACCATCTACATTAACACGAGAAAGAACAATCTGACAAAGATAAAATCAATGAGAGCTTTGTCGTAGCAACGTTTTATTTATAAGCAGTTTTACAAGTACCAAGAGGTGATACATCTAATTTTTATTACAAATCAAAGCTTAATTCGTTTAACCTTACAGTATGTGAAATGAAATCGCAAAAAGTGGAGTTTTTTGTTGTTGCATTAAGCACTAGGCAATAGAGGTGCTAATGAGATTGGTACCTGTGTTCAAGTATTTAGAAGACACTGCCAAATCAGAAAATTCCGATGAATTAGAAGTAACTTTTTACAGTCATAACTGCTGCGGGCAAGAAAAGAATCGGTGAGTTTTATTTAGAAATAATATCAAGTTATTTAACAATTATATTCCACAAATAATTACAAATTATGACGGTAGCTTACCGATTTTTAAATTTTACTTTTAAGATGTTACCTTTTTTTTCTGTTTCAAATATTTATTTGGAATGTATATGCATGCCATCCTGAAATTGAAGATTAAATCAATCACTCATAATTTTTTAATACGTGTTCACACACAAAGGTGGAGACACAATGTAAAAATAAAATAAAAACACTTGAGACACACTATAGGGGTACTCTAATGGGCTCGGAGTAAAAATTGAGTGAAACACCTGCTAAAAAAACCACAGGTGTATCACGCCAATAAAAAGACAAAACAAACATATTAAAACAACATATTAGTTAAAAAGACAAGACTGACATGTTAAAATAATAGTCTGTTAAAAAAAACATGTTAAAGTGTACTAAAATGGTTAGAAAGACAAAACAACACATTAAAGTATAATAAAAAGTTAAAAAAAGGTATCAATATGAGATAAATCCAGATGAGTCACTTTATAAAAGTTACTCAAATGGCACTAAAAAGATTCTCCTGGCGTATAAAATGGAGTAAACAAATAACTCCTTCAGCGCTGTCACGTAAAAAAAAATATGTTACCTTTAAAATTAAGGGCCAGGCGATTAGGGGCATACTTGCGACATTCCACCAAAATGTGGTACACACTAAGGGGAGAATCGCAAAATTCAAACACTGGAGGCGGAACCCCTCTTATTAAAAAACCCATGGGTTAGAAATGTATAACCGACGCGGAGTCTCGGCATGATGACCTCTCTTCTAGACTTTCGTATAGAAGAGGGCCACCGCGACACACCGTCCCTGATGGACCGCAGCTTGTTCTGAGCAGGGGTCGGGACACACTGCTCGTGCCAGGTGCGTTAAGACCCCACGCCGAACATAACCCTTTAGATCTAAAAACATGACACCCAGACCTGCCTCCGGAAGCAGGCGTGCTGCCTCCTTGGCTGCCTGGTCCGCCAGTTCATTTCCTGAAAGACCAGCGTGACCAGGAATCCAGCAGAAGGCGAGCCGGGTGCTTAGTGAATCAATTTTTAAAATTTGCTCATGTATCATCTGCACGAGAGGATTCCAGGAGTAGAGTGTGGACAATGCCAACAGAGCACTCATGGAATCCGTGCAGATGAGAACAGAACGGTGACTATTTCGATAAACAAAACACAGAGATTTAAAAATGGCATACGATTCAGCCGTAAAACACTGGTTTCTTCAGGTAAAGTAATTTAAAATTGGATCCTTCCACAACAAAAGCACATCCCACGGAGTCTCCAGATTTAGAGCCATCAGTGTAGATGCGCTTAAATCCGTGAAAGTGAGTGGAGAGGAGCTCGTAGAAGGTCCTCTCATATACAAAGTTTGGGTGGTCGCTTTAGGGAACTTGGCAAGATCAAAATGGCATTTCGGAAGCCGTATCTTCCAGGGAGAATCTCAACCTGGTGATGTGGGGATAGCCTTTGGCAGCACTATCCCACACGTGTCGAAAACCGATAACATCCGGATCCCAACCGTCCTTGTACTACGCCATTTGGTTTCATAAAAGACACGGCTAGGGGGATGAAACACAGGGCGGTAGGCAACATGCTCTGGCATGCAATGTAGTTTCGACACGTAATATGCCAGAAGATATGACCGCCGGTAGGGAATAGGGGGCTCACCGGCGTCGGCACAGAGGCTGATGACTGGACTGGTACGAAAGACACCAGTAGCCAGTCGTATGCCAGCATGTTGGACACTATATAGCATCTTTAACGCCGAGGGTCTCACTGATCCATAGACAAAACTACCGTAATCTAGTTTAGATCTGACCAAGGCCCTATACAGGCGCATCAAGGTTTCCCTATCAGCACCCCAGGACCAACAGCTAATCACTTTGAGCAGGTTGAGAGCTTTTATACACCTCGCTTTCAGGTCTTTGATGTGGGGAGTCCAAGTTAATTTAAAATCAAATAAAAGTCCCAGAAACCTTACGCTTTCTGAGACTGGTAAAACAACGTGGTTCATTAAAATACTGGGGGCTGGCTGTATACCGCGTGATCTATGAAAGTGGACAACCGTCGTCTTGGCTGCAGAGAAGCGAAAGCCATTACGAGATGCCCACGATCCAAGATTGTTGACAGAGAGCTGTATCTGCCGTTCAGCCCTGTGGAGACTTGACGAACTGCAATAAATTGCGTAGTCATCCACAAAGAGGCATGAACGTACAGGCAAGCGCACGTTTTCAACAACGTACAGCTCAGAATACTACCCCGAGGCACCCTATTTTATTGAATAGAATCATCGGATAAGGTGTTATTCAACCTTACCCGTAAGTGTCTATCCGACATAAAATTAGATATAAAAGAAGGAAGGTTTCCTCGAAACACCCAATTAAAAAGTGTTTTCAAAATGCCCTACCACCAGGTGGTGTCGTACGCTTTCTCCATATAAAAGAAAACAACCAGAAGATGCTGCTTATGGAGAAAAGCGTCACGAATAGCAGTCTCTAGACGGACAAGATGATCAACTGTAGATCGGTTCCGGCGAAAACCACATTGAATATTAGATAGCATATAGCGGGATTCTAAATACCATATAAACAAAGGGGTCAAGAAAGAAAAAGAAAACAAAGGGGTCAAGAAAGCAAAAGAAAACAAAGTGGTAAAGAAAGAGACAAGAAAGTAACCAAAAGGGTTAAGAGGAGAAAAAAGAAAACAAAGGGGTAAAGGAAGATACAAGAAGAAAAAGAGGTAAAGGAAAATAAGAATAAAACAAAGGGGTGAAGAAAGATAAAAGTATAAAACAAAGGGGTAAAGAAAGAGAAAAGAAGAAAACAAAGGGGTAAAGAAAGAGATAAGAAAACAATGGGATAAATAAAGAGAAAACAAAGGGGTAAAGAAAGAGAAAACAAAGGGGTAAAGAAAGAGAAAACAAAGGGGTAAAGAAAGAGAAAACAAAGGCGTAAAGAAAGGGAAAAGAAAACAAAGGGGTAAAGAAAGAGAAAAGAAAACAAAGGGGTAAAGAAAGAGAAAACAAAGGCGTAAAGAAAGGGAAAAGAAAACAAAGGGGTAAAGAAAGAGAAAAGAAAAGGGTAAAGAAAGAGAAAAGAAAACAAAAGGGTAAAGAAAGAGAAAAGGAAACAAAGAGAAATAGAAGGAGGTGAAGAGAAAGATTTAGGATGGATCTGTCCTGCACAGACCTCCTCTTAAGTCGCCTCTTACGACAAGCAAGGGTTACTGCGGGACTATTCTAAACCCCGTCCCACATAGGGGGCAGGGGGGAGAAGAATGAAAGAGAGGGAAGGGAAGGGAGAAGAATAAGAGAAAGAGAGGGAAGGGAAGAGAGAAGAATAAGAGAAAGAGAGGGAAGGGAAGAGAGAAAAATAAGAGAAAGAGAGGAAAGGGAAGGGAGAAGAATAAGAGAAAGAAAGAGAGGGAAGGGAGAAGAATAAGAGAAAGAAAGAGAGGGTAGGGAGAAGAATGAGAGAATGAAAGAGAGGGAAGGGAGAAGAATGAGAGAATGAAAGAGAGGGAAGGGAGAAGAATGAGAGAATGAAAGAGAGGGAAGGAGAAGAAAGAGAATGAAAGAGAGGGAAGGAGAAGAAAGAGAGAATGAAAAAGAGGGAAGGGAGAAGAATGAGATAATGAAAGACAGGGAAGGGAGAAGAATGAGAGAATAAAAGACAGGGAAGGGAGAAGAATGAGAGAATGAAAGAGAGGGAAGGGAGATGAATGAGAAAAAGAAAGAGAGGGAAGGGAGAAGAATGAAAGACACAGAGGGAAGGGAAGGGAAGGGAAGGGAGAAGAATGAAAGACACAGAGGGAAGGGAAGGGAAGGGAGAAGAATGAAAGAGAGAGGAAAGGATAGGGAGAAGAATGAAAGAGAGAGGAAAAGATAGGGAGAAGAATGAAAGAGAGAGGAAAGGATAGGGAGAGGAATGAAAGAGAGAGGAAAGGATAAGGAGAAGAATAAAAGAGAGAGGAAAGGATAGAGAGAAGAATGAAAGAGAGGAAAGGATAGGGAGAAGAATGAAAGCGAGAGATAAAGATCCTTTGTAAACTATCGAGTTATTCAATAGTACCAACACTAGTGGCCAATGTCCAGAGTCAACCTATCTTGACTAAATCCTAGATATCCTCCCAACGATTCTTCGTCACCTTCTTATCGCGGTCTATCTGTTTCTAATTCTTTCTTGCGCACGTATTATATTCCCATTAAGACGGCTGCACAGCACGCTCTTCTCGGTCATCCCCCTTCCGCCTAACACGGACACTTTTTTGACAGGTAAATATGAGACAAATCTCAGGTTAAGAAGATCCCACGGAAAATAGTATGAAGGGGGTGGGAGAGTTACTATTATAGAAACTACACCGATGATAAGAGTTTCAGAAAGAAAAAGTAGGTCAATGCTGGAAACATCGTAACAGATAAATCCCCAAGTTTTTGTTGATGTGTAGGGGCGGCATTCATTGTGGTGGATAGAATGATAGAGGGGTAAGGCGGGTCTTTATTTAGGAATCATTAGAGTAATAAAATAACCTAATGACCCCGAGAGGTGTTGGGTTAGGGCGGTGAACTTACCTTATGCTAAAATGGAAGAGTCCTTTTAAGTTAGATTCGGCCATTCTTGGTTTTGAGAAACGTATGGAGGACGAAAATTAATTTATATTTTTTAGAGTGTTTAACGTGCACTTTCTAATTACATAAAAAGAATGTTTAACGTGCCCTTTCTAATTACATATAAAGAATGTTTAGCGTGCACTTTCTAATTACAATGTAACTGTTTTCACAAGTTACTCAAATTATGAAAGGGTATACAAAGGAATTATTTAAAGCCAGATTGATAAAAAGATTAGAATAACAAAAATAGATGTATTATAATAGAACACTGAAAGATATGATTGTTAACAATAGATACACAAAAATTAAGATAGAAGTTCCAAATTAATACTGTCTTGTAGCATCACAGGTGAGAGCAAATGCAGTAGGCTTGAAGAGCAATGTTCAATTCAGTGGGTGAAAGCCATAACACGATAAGTTACATTTTCTCGATTTTTAGTTTTTGGTTGATATGTGTAGCTAAAGATTATTTCTATCTACTGTCATAAGATGATATGTTAATTCCTAAGGTGTATCAAGTTAAGCCACCTGTCAAATGTTGATATGTAGTTTCAGCTGAAATAAGTAACGGTCATAACATGACATGTGTGATATATCATGTTTTGACGGACCAGTCATAGCATGACATATTCACATATCATGTATTGCCAGACCATTATGTTTATATTGCTAAACAGCCCTATTATGACAAATTAGATGTTTTATATTCTGCCCTCATTCTAAAATGTCATATTGATGTAATTTAATCGAAATTTATTGTACATATGGTATTAGTATAATTATTTCATGGATTTTCCAGTGAAATTAAAATATAAATTTATTTATCTAATTTGTTTATTTCATACGAGATTATCGCGTCATAATTATGTATCAGAAGCACGAGTGGCTACGAATATTATCGAATAACTACAAGAATTAAACACACCATTTAATTATTATTTCCACCATGTTGATTATCGTCATTCTTTTGTTTTCACAGCTGTTTATGAGTTGAATGTTAGTTATAATCATTATTAAAGTGCTCTGTTAAAATAAAATATTAATATAATGGGTGAAAGAACACGAAGAATATTAGAAATGGC
>CABFVZ010006028.1:0-10425 GCA_902151445.1 Timema monikensis
TGACCTTTTTAAAGCTTCCCTGACTTTCCCTGACTATTATTTTTTTCCCTGACTTTCCCTGACTTTCCAGAGCGTAGGAACCCTGCAAAATATAAATTGCCCTAACTGCTATTGCGCAGTTAATATTGCAAAGACGCCTACACGACCTGTACCACTCGTCTCTATTCGAGACACACAAAAACAACCAGCACCAACTATGGTGATGCCAAAAATATTACAAGTAGCGACATCCTCACGGAAATCGCCTCCACCACCTGTAACCCCGAGGAGACCCCCTCGGGAAACTCCCCCGAGGCCCCCTCGGGAAATCCTCCCGAACCCGCCTCGGGGAACCCCCCAGGACCCACCTCGGGGTACTAAAGCACGGGCGGCCGTTGTTGGGCCACTCATACTCGCCTATGGGGGCCTCCGGAAGTTGGGGTAAGTCGCGGAAACGTGAGGCTGCCAAGGCGAGTCCCACTGGTCTCTTGAGTAAGGACCAGCAAGGGACCGCCGACAAAATTACAATAACGAAAGCGTCGAAGGCCTTAACAAAGCCTTCGCCTAAGGGTCCTACAACCCAGTCTCTTAGAAACAAACCGAAGCCTCTCCAGAAGCGGGAGGTCCAGGACAGACTGGGAAAGACAATAGGACCTAAAAAGGTCCTCAACAAATTTTTATTCTTAAAGGATAATGACATGGATTGCGAGGATAACTAAATTTTATATTAATAAACTATGTCGCTACTACAATGGAATTGTAGGGGTTTCTTTGCTCGTGTACAGGAAAATAAACAACTAATTTCTTCCCTGCATCCTCCCATCTTGTGCTTGCAGGACACACACATTCCCGCCCAACTGATAACCCGATGCTTCGTGGGTACGATGTATATCGATCCGACAAGCCATTCTTTGATCGGGCTAGCGGAGGTGTGGCTATACCTGCAAGTAGCAATATATACCATAAGTTTATAAATATTATATATGATCTCCAAGTAATTGCTGTCAGTCTCCTTCCCTTTGGAAGTAACAATATGCTGCATCTACCTCCCACCGGGAGAGTGTGTTCCTAAGAGGACCCTAGAGGCCCTCTTTATACAACTTCCTGCCCCTTTATCATCTTGGTTGATTTTAACACGCATCACCTGGTGTGGGGGTATAATTTTACAGACGCCCGTGGGAGGATGTTAGAGGATATTCTTGTCTCGGGAAACCTGTTGTTAATGAACACTGGGACCCAGACACACTTCTATATCTTAAAGGTTTATCCTCTGCCATCGACCTAACCATATGTAGTCCCGGGATCGCTGCTCACTTCCTTTAGGAGGTCCACTCGGACCTATGTGGCAGTGATCATTATCCCAGTCTGCTCGCACCACTTCAAAATACTCCCAGTACAGCGCGGATACCCCAATGGGTGCTAAAACGTGCTGACTGGGATAGATTCCGCGAGCTCGCCGTATTTGGTGAATCTCAACATCCTGACGTCGATGTTAATGCTGGACATTTTACTTCGACGGTCATCGCTACGGCGAGTGCTTCCATCACTAAATCCTTGCCAAATCCGCGCCACCGTCCTGTTTCTTGGTGGAACGAGGAGTGTCGGTTGGCTATTTCTGACCGTCAAAGGGCCCTAAGCCTCTCTCATCGACGTCCCACTTTGGAGAATCTGGAGTCATTCCGAATTTTACGCGCTCGAGCTCGTCGTATTATTCTAGAAAGCAAAAGAGAGTCTTAGAGACAGTTTATTTCTACCCTTACAATTATCACTCCCACAACTAACGTTTGGGACAAAATTCGTAAATTAAGTAGTAGAAAAAATTCCATTAATAGTATACCTGCCCTCATGTCTAACGGTTCGCTTGTCTCCTCCACTGTGGAGGTTGTCAATGTATTGGGCTCGATGTTCGCCGCTATTTATAGCACTGCGAGCTACTCTAACGAGTTCGCGGTGCATAAGCGGGGCATCGAGCGCCTTACTATTGATTTTGGCCAAAGTCTGGGGGAGGATTATAACTTCTCCTTTACTAAAGAGGAACTCATCTATGCCCTGTCCCAGGCGGGCAACACAGCTCCTGGCCCGGATGATATACATTAGGAGATGTTGCGCCAACTGTCCCCCGCCGGACTGGCGTTCCTCTTAGACCTCTACAATTGTGTTTGGGAATCTCGTCAGTTCCCAAAACTGTGGAGGCAAGCAACCGTTATCTCTATACATAAAAGTGGCAAAGATAAATTAGAGCCAACTAACTATAGACCTATAGCATTAACTAGTTGTGTGTGCAAAATATTAGAGAAAATGAACAATAAAAGACATGTTTTTTAGAATCCCGCAATCTACTATCTGATATGCAATGTGGCTTTCGTCGTAACCGATCCACGGTGGATCATCTTGTTCGACTTGCTACAGCAGATCGTGACGCTTTCCTCCAAAAACACCACCAGGCGGTACGGCATTTTAAAAACCCTGTTTAATTGGGGGTTTCGGGGGAACGTCCCTATTTTTATTACTAATTTTATGTCAGATAGACAATTCCGGGTAGGGTTAAACAACACCTTATCCGATGATTTAATTCAAGAAAATGGGGTGCCTCAGTGTAGTATTTTAAGCTGTACGCTGTTCGCTATTGCGATAAATAGCATGTAGACAACGTACGCTTACCTGTTCGTTCATGCCTCTTCGTGGATGACTACGCAATTTATTGCAGTTCATCGAGTCTCCACAGCGCTGAACGTCAGATATAATTAGCTGTCAACAATCTGTGGATGTGGGCATCGCGTGGTGACTTTACTTTCTCAGCGGCCAAGACGACAGTCGTCCACTTCCATAGATTACGCGGAATACAGCTAGCCCCCATTATTTTAATGAACCATATTGTTTTAACAGTCACGGAGAACGTAAGGTTCCTGGGACTTTTATTTGATTTTAAACTAACTTGGATCCCCCACATCAAAGACCTGAAAGTGAGGTGTATCAAAGCATTGAATTTGCTCAAAGTGGTCAGCGGTCGGTCCTAGGGTGCTGATAGGGAAACCTTGATGCGCCTGTATATGGCCTTGGCAAGATCTAAACTAGATTACGGCAGTTTTAATTATGACTCAGCTAGACCCTCGAAGATAAAGATGCTAGATAGTGTCCACCATGCTGGCATTCGACTGTCTACTGGTGCCTTTCGTACCAGTCCAGTCGTCAGCATCTGTACCGACGCCGGTGTGCCCCCTCTTTCTTATCGGCGGTTGTATCTTCTGGCATGTTACGTGTCGAAACTGCATTGCATGCCAGAGCATGTTGCCTACCGTCCTGTGTTTCATCCCCCTAACCGTGTCTTGTATGAGACCAAATGGCGCAGTACAAGGTCAGTTGGGAACCTGATGCTATCGGTTTTTCGATACGTGTGGGATAGTCTTGCTAAAGACTATCCCCACATCCCCAGGTCGAATTTCTCCCTGGAAGATACGCTTACATCATAGCCATTTTGACCTTGCCAAGTTCCCTAAAGCGACCACCCCACACTTTTTATACGAGAGGACCTTTAATGAGCTCCTTGCAACCGTGTTTCGGGGTTTTAAACGCATTTACACGGATGGCTCAAAATGTAGAGCATCCGTGGGATCCGAATTTGTTGTGGAAGGATCCAATTTTAAATTTGCTTTATCTGGTGAATCCAGTGTTTTTACTGCTGAACTCTTATGCCATTTTTAAATCGTTATGTTTTGTTTATCGTGTCACCGTTTTGTTCTTATATGCACGGATTCCATGAGTGCTCTGTTGGCATTGTCTACTCTCTACTTCTGAAATACCCTCATGCAGATGATACATGAACAAATTTTAAAAATTGATTCATTAAGCACCCGGCTCTCGCCTTTCGCTGGATTCCTGGTCACGCCAGTCTTTCAGGAAATGAACTGGCGGACTAGCCGGCCAAGGAGGCAGCACGCCTGCCTCCTGAGGCGAGTCTGAGTGTCATGTTTTTGAATCTAAAGGGCTATGTTCGGCGTGGGGTCTTACGCACCAGGCACGAGCAGTGGGTCTCGACCCTTGCTCAGAACAAGCTGCGGTCCATCAGGGACGGTGTGTCGCTGTGGCCCTCTTCTATACGAAAGTCTAGAAGAAAGGAGGTCATTGGGACAAATCTCCGCACCGGACACACATCATTGACCCATGGGTTTTTATTGAGAGGGGACCCACCCCCAGTGTGTGAGTTTTGCGATGCTCCTCTTAGTGTGTACCACATTTTGGTGAAATGTCGTAAATATGCCCCTATCCGCCTTGCTCTCAATTTTAAAGGTGACTTACGTTTTTTATTACGCGATACTGTGGATGGAGTGGTTTACTCCGTTTTATACGCCAGGCGGATCTGTTCAATGCCATTTGAGTCCATTTATAAAGTGACTCATTTGGATTTTATCTCATATTGAGACCTTTTTAACGATTTTAGTACACATTAACATGTTTGTTTTGTCTTTTTACTCACATATGGGTTTAATATGTTTGTTTTGTATTTTTTATCGGAGTGTTACACTTGCTAAAAAAAACCTACAGGTGTATCACTCATTTGTACTAAGAGCCCATTTGAGCACTCCTATGGAGTCTCTCAGATGGGTATTTTATCACTTTTTTTATATATTATTTTATATTTATAACATTTATTATTTTATATTTATATCATTTATTATTTTGTGTATTTACCTGTATATTCTGCAGGTGAATTATTATGTGTCTCCCCTATGGGAATTTTACTATGTTTTTAATATATTTCAAGGCCCTACTAACCTCAATGTGTCGATGGGCCTTTAAACCCAAATAATAATAATAATAATATTGCTTAGTATCATTTTGTGCATGTTTGTGTCAGGGTTATGCAAGCATCTATGTAGACTGTAATTTTCTCTATAGAAACTTTTTTAGCGCATTTTTTTCTGATCAATAGCAAAGGATATACAAGAGAGTGATTCGAGTTGTGACAAAGGAAATAGTAGTTCAAAGAAGAAGCTGACAAAGAAGAAGAAAATTTGGTCGCCAGAAAACGCTTGAGATTGTGATCCCATGAAACAGGAGAACCGTTTAGTAGTGTATAAAAAAGTGTTTTGATGTTTTAAGTGACAAAAGTAAGAAACGTATCATCAAGCACATAAATGGATTTCTAAGCCATGATGAGATTAATCTGTATCTTAGTGGGCTAATAACAGTGATCCCAGTGCAGCGGAAACGCCCGAGGAAAGATGAGGAGGCAAATTTTCGTGAGGCTTCCTATAGAGTTTATGTCCGCATTGTTGAAAGTGTCCAAGAAATAACTGTTTGCAAGTTACCCTTTTGAATCCCGTGTAGCGACAGGAACGCTAAATTAGACTACTTATTACAGTAACTAAAGCGAGAAGGCAAAGTCAAGCGAGACAAGAGAGGGAAACACAAAACACGCCCTCGCGAATTTAATGATGAAACCCGTAATAGGATCCACCAGCATATAAATTCATTTCAAGCACGAAACAGCCATTATAGTTTGGAAAAACTGAGAAAAAGTACCTGCCTGAATCCTTGAACATAAGAATGGTTTAAAGGTCCAAGGAAAAATTTCCAAAACATAAAGTAGTTTATGGAAAATATCGTACAATCTTCAACGTTGACTTTAATATCAGTTTCGGCTACCCGCGGTGTGATACTTGAGGTTCCTGTTGTTACACTCGAGCCAATTAGGTGACCGTCTCGGACAAAAACTAACCCTCTTAGCCACCGTGACAACATACTCCTACATAGGGGTTGAAACGGACATTTACAGATGGCGCCCTCACCAAAGTGGGAAAAAAGAACTTTCATTAAAGACATTATATATAGATATTAGAATTTAATACAAATAGTGCATTAGTGTTTATAGGTTTTTATTGTTAGTTAATATATATGATAGGATACAAAATTGTTAAACTTAAGAAAGGTATGATTAAACATGTAAATATTTAGCACTAGGACTTACCTCTCAACTTCGTTTCACACATGTATTTTGATGTAGCAAAAGAAAGACGAAAAGAATATACAACCCATTAGACGGGACGGAAACAATTCCTTTTCCCATGTTTCTTTTTCTCCCTCCTTTGTTTCTGCTTCTGCTCCCTCTCTCTCCCTTGTACTATGTGTATTTTTTAACGGTCCTGGCGACCCAATATGTGCTATGGGGTGGATTTTTATATTATTTTCCCACCCCCAACCTATGGATAGCAGTCCTCAGCCTACCAGGGCGCCATTGTCTTTCTTGTTGAGTTTTGTATTTTATGTCCATGTCGTGTCCGTTCTCGAGAGCCCTTCGGGGCTGGTGTTAACTGTCTGTCTTACATATTTCTCATGTTTATTACTGTTTATCCTGATATATGTGTTACAAATGATAAAATAAACTCTAACAAACAAAACAAACAAACGCTGACCTGTGTTGTGCTTGTCACGTATTATTTGTTTACTTTGTCGTGTTTTATTTGTTTATGTTTGTGTACCTACACAACGAACATTAAGTGTAGCCCGGGGGTACAAAACAATCCACCCGGTATTTTTTTTAGGCACGTACTAACCGGAAAGTATGAAAATAAACTTTTTTCCGTGATTTGAAATATCATTGAGTCAGCCGACCTAAAGGTTCGTTCGGAGTTGAGAGCCGCACGGGTCAACTCTTGGACGTGCGGCCTCCAGAACGACAGTGGGCCTTAGAGGTACCAGGGGCGATCCACCGACTCCCGGTGGCCCTGCCCCCTACTACTAGACAGAGGGAATATCCTATCCACAGTCACTTCAGTGACCTTCATGACGACCACCGCAGTATGCAGTGTATCCACATCCACCACCGCCGCGGTGGGCCACTACGCCGCCCCAGCCGGGAACGATCATTCGATAGAGAAATGGGTGGGCTTCCACGCCTCCCTCTATGGGATAACAAGAGATGGTCTCCGCGAGACCATGGGGCAGATGGCATCGTCGGAGAAGGCCGACGCCCCGGAAGGAGATTTGGGTCCGTCCCCTGGAGGGGCCACGCCAATGGACTTGTCGCCGGCGGCTCCCACGGCCACCCGACCAGTAGTTCCAGAGGACCTTACCGCGCCTCCGCCATCAACCGGAGGGGTGCCGATCGAGGACGATGCGGTGGGAACCAATCCATATGAGGTGCCCGATAGAGGCCCCCACACCGGCAGGACCGCCACCTGACGCGAGGGACGTAGGGCTCCCTCCCACCTCCGAACCAGGCTGGAGCACCCAGACAGCCCCCCAGAGGAAGAGGAAGGGCCATACATCGCCCCAGGGGACCCAAAAGAAAACGGCAATAGAGACATGCTCGCGCCCAAACAGGTTCGACGCCCTGAGGAACCTGCCAACTGACGACACGGGTAAGTTTACGCCTCCTTCATATCCTGGCAAGCGTTCGCACCTAATTTCCCTAACCCAATGGGGTCTGGTGCGGAGTCTGCCTCTGCCGGAGGAGGGGCCGTGTCCGGTTCGGGGACGGGGCCTGGGAACTTCAAGGTGAATCCCTTCTCGGCCAACACCAGACTGAGCCGGAAACTGGCTGGGGGTCTCCGCCTCAAGTGGTTGACCAATCCACTCTTTTGGAGACGCTGGTACTGCAGGGGTAGCAACCGTATACATTCCCTGCCAATAGTGAACGAGACGGGCGTCTCATCAGAGGACTTCCGGTGACCTCACCATGCGAGGACATCTAGGCCGCCCTGATGGACAAGGAATACCAGGTAAGAAGGGTGACACGCCTGGGGGCGAAGCCCACCGGGCCTGATCAAGTAGAGCGGCTTTTCCCACTCTTTCTGGTGACGTTGGTAGGGTGCCAACAGCTCCAGCGATTGTTGGGGGAGACCGTTCTCTCGAATATGAAGGTGACACTGGAACCCTTCAGGCGTAAGAATCTGGCCCAACAGTGCCAGCGCTGTCATGGTTTCGGTCACCCTTCTATCGGGTGTTTCCGTCAGGAGCAGTGCGTAAAGTGTGGTGAGGCTCACGCGTCCTCCGCATTTGAGCGCCCTCGCACAAACCCGGCACGTTGTGTCAACTGTGAGGAAGCACACCCCGCCAGTGCCGGTATCTGTGCGCACAGGCAAAGGTTCGTTAAGTCGCGTCGTCGGCCGGCCAGGCTCGCCCGTCGGCCGGAACCCCTAGTCGACCCGGACAACCCGCACCTCCCCCTCCCACAAATGCCTGGGCTGCCTGGGAGCGCGCGGGCTCCTCCCGCCATTCCTGCCACGCCCCGCCCCACGGACCCACGCCGGGTCCGCGAACACTCCCGCCCATCCCGACCATACCTTGGACTTTCGCTCCTTCTTCAAAGGGATATCTGAGATCTCATTCGTCCCCTCAACATCTGCGCCCGCCTTCCTTACCTCAAGGAGCGAATTGCCGCATTCGTCGCCACTCCCGACTGGTCAAAACGTTTCGAGATCCTTTTCGAAGCTTTGTTATCGAGTGACCTACAGTTCTAGAGGAGGGTGTGGAGGGGGGCGGTCAGAACAGATTCAACAAAGTCCCCGAACTTCTCCAGTTAATGTCCGACAACGCCTTCCTTACCGAGAGATGGTTCACGGAGGCGTCCGATTTCTAGGTTCCCAGGTTCCTCTGCCACCGGGCGGACCGAGATGGTCACCGGAGGGGGGGGGGGCGTAGCCCTGTTAGTTCGGGCAACTCTGCAGCATCACCGGGCGGTCGTGCCTGGACTCGCTTCCTTCGAGGCCGTGGCGGTGAGGCTGCTAGGTGCCGCGTACTAGATCACGATCGCGACCGTCCACGGTCTCCCCGGGGTCCCCCGGCGAGAGATCCGGATCCTCCTGCGATAGAGCTCCCTGATCATCCCTTCCTCCCCCCAGTTGAGGGACACCCTCCCTTCCCCGACCATCGATTGGTCAACCCCCGCGAGCTGTATCGGGCGCTAGCGAGGCTGAAAACCTCGTCCACCCTGAGGCTCGATCGGGTTTCCCCCCTCCTCACCCATCTTCCCCGCAAGGCGTTCGTCCTTCTCCAAATTCTCAACAACGTCCTGACGCTGCTCTACTTTTCAGATCCAACATCATCGTCCGGGGCATCGTTTGTTTAGTAATGCGTAATCAATGTAAAGTGATAAAGATAAATAAAATACTTATGAAAGAAAAGAACAAACTCTCGGGCTTATTGGCTAAGATCTCTGTACCGTAGCTTTGTTTTGCGTTGCTGCCGGAAGTTTTCACCTGAAGCCCGTAGGACTTCTACTTAAAAATACCACCAGTGTTCGTCTACAAGTATTCATCTAGTACTACTCTGTAGCCTGTCTGGACGCCGCGCCCGTCTTCCCTCTTGGCCGGTACACGGAGCCGGTCGAGTAAGTGACTCTGCGCTCAATCGTACCATGTTGATATTGCCTATCTAACGCCTGGAGGAAGACAGTACTAACGACCGTGTTTAGCTGCGCGCTTTGACTGTTAAAATCCGGTTCCAGCCAAGCTAGCGAGGTGTGGAATATTTGTTAGTTTCTTTTAACGTTGTGTAAACGTAGCACGATTAGTACATCTCAATATCGTGTATTTCTTCAAGTTAGTTTAGTGTGTATCTTCGTTGCTTGTGAATTGATTTCTACGTATTTAGTGTAATTTTAGTCGTCGTGTCCTCCTCTAACTGTAAGTGTGCTGTGCAAATCGTCCAGGTTTAACACCCACCCCACTGGGGTGGTATCAATCACTCAACAACCGTCTTGCCATGCACCACCTTCCGGGGGGCAGTGCCCAATAAAAGGGTTATTACTACCCCGACCGTCGCCAGGACCTACCCGGTCACTACTGCGGCGGTCGGCACCACCACCACCACCACGACCTACAACGTCTCCACGGGGTGCATAGTAACCGCCTCCGTGGAGGCTACATCCACCACCGGCTACGTCATCCCGCCGAGTACCCAGGCCTTCTTAGACCTGGGTACAAACTCCTACAGGAGTTTGCACATCCAAATAGAGGACCGGCTCGCGGCCGACGCTCTAGGGTTAGACTCAGCCCCATATCACGGACCTCTGGGCCCCCCGGAGGTGCCCAAGCCCCCTCCGGATGTAGCCCTGCCTCCACGGACCACCCAGCCGGCCAAGGTGGCCAGCTCCTCGGAGGAGGAAGAGGATCGCCCCAAGGAGGGGGATTGGACCGTCATCGTTCCCAGAAGACGTCGCCGTGCCTCAGTACGGAGTTCTGAGGCCATGGAGGCGTCTTCTGACTCTTCGGGGACCACCTCCACCACCAATAAGAAGACCACCAGGACCACCGCGGCCAATCGGAAAGGCCGAGATGTGGGGTGCAGGAGCCCTCCTAAGAATTCAGCGCCCAGGAGGGGTCGCTCCTCCAGCCAGACCGACGGCCTCTCGGCACCATCATCCGGGTCCGGTATGGGTAAGCCAGCGTCTTCTCTACCGAAACTTGCTGTCTCCCTAGCTCCGGAGGTGGGGGGGGGGGGGGG
>CABFVZ010006028.1:10513-23092 GCA_902151445.1 Timema monikensis
GGGGGGAGAAGGTGTACCCCTACCCAGCGCGTCCCCAGGTGGTGGATAAGGGAACGCTTGACACTGAGGGAGGGGTTGTGGCTTGCCGCAATGCCAAACTCTGTGTAGTGTACCGGTGAAACTAAATAGCCGACGCGAACTAAACACGGGTTGGCCCTGACAGTGGCGCGCTGGGAGTGCCGAACCGTACCGCTGATGGTTTCCGTTGGCGGGCGGGGAAGCTGCTGTGAGCTATTTCTGCCGAAGCGTTAGCTGCGGGTAAGGGCCGGAGACCGGCCACTTCGGGCCCTGACCAGGAAGTGAGCATTGGGTGCAGGGGTCGGACCCTTCACTGCAGCGAGCGAGTCCGGTCCGTCCGTGAATTCCGGGATCGGAAAACGAAGGCCAGACCCCGGGGAACTGGGGTAGGGATAAATCCCGAGGGTTCACCCGTTCCTTTTTATTTCGGCCCACTCCCTTGCTCATGATGCGCCGGCTGAAAACAAATAAATGTCTAATATCAATGTAAACACATATGAACACGAGGAGTATGAAGAAAGTGGAAAAAGAGAGAAAAGAAACAAGAGCAAAAATAAACAGAGGACAGAAACTGTGACGATAGAAGGTGAGAACACAAATAGTGATACTGAGATTGAGAAAAAGACTCAGGGAAGTAAGAAAGGAGAGGGGAACATAGCCCCAAAAGAGATATATAAGAAACAAGGAAAGTAATAAAAGGAAAATGAGAAGGCAAAAGTGGTGAGCAGAGAGATGGAGGGAATTGGATTGAACAGGGAGCGATTAGAGGAAAAGAATGGAGGTAAAGAAGGACCAATAATAATAGAAACGAGACCTATGAAAATAGAAATAACAATGGCGGAAATAGAGGAAGCTACTCTGGAAAGAAGAAAAAGTACAGTTGCAGGAGAACAAGCGAGGAAGGGAAGAATGGCGTATGACGAATCAAATATGAAAGAAGGAAAGCAGATATCGCCAAATACAGAGAGAAAGGAGCAGAGTATTGACACTGAAGCAAGTGGAGTTAAAAGCCTTGAACCAGAACAAGTAAAGGCACTTTGATAAGACTAATTTACTAACTTAAAGGAGAATAAGTTAAATGGTGATATCTGATATTGTAGGCCTACTTTGTGTCGAAAAAACGTTTATTTTGTTCTACAAAGTAATTTGTAAGCTTAAAATTAATTTGTACAACAAAAGAGGGCACTGTAACGTTATTTGCCACCCTACCTTGTATTTCCCTATGTTTTCTACTTTTTGTGAACAATTTCCAATTTATTTTCACATGAATTTAAGCACTTCGAAGTTAGGCCACACGCTGGTTGCCGGCCTGACTAATAATACTATTTACATCTATTAAATTAAATAAAAGGACGGAAGGAACAACGTAACACATTGTTTTAAATAATCTAAATAAGGAATTTTGATTATTAGAAGAAGAACACTTACCTTTTATTAAACATTTTAATTATCCCGTTAATAAGTCTGTTGACTTATTTATAATGAACGTCAGCCATGTTTGATTTCAACGCATGCGCAGTTCTATCAAACAAGTGAGTAACGGAGATGTTCGTAAGAGAAGGAAAAAAAAAAGCTCGATGTAAATAACTCAAAACAAGCGCGTTTTTCAATTCTGACAGATGGAAATAAACATTTAATTCTTTAAAAAAAAAACACTGTTCACTTTCATTAACATACAGTTCAATATTTATGTTAAACCTGCATTTTATTAGATTTTCCCCTATCCATAGCCAACAGTTTATCTTTTGGTTTTAGATATATATATTTGTTTTCTCTTTGGACTTGGAAGTAAAGAATAGAACCTTTTTAAATTTGGTTTTGGAAGATTCTTTATAAGAGACGAGGTCTTCTTCTTCGAAGTGGTTTTAACATGGAGCCAAATCTGTGGAGCTCCAAATTAAAATTATTTTTAAGTGAATTAAAGGTGGTGAATTAAAGTACACGTGGTAAAATGGAAAGCTAAGTGTGTGTACAAGAACTAGATTATTTTCGTTTCAAATTGCGTAAGAATTCGAATTACTAGAGTGTAACAAATCTCTGAAGTTGGTGTCAATATGGACTAATTCAGTGGTGAGGCCAAGCCAACTCTTCAACTATGAATTATTATCATTTTTTTTGTTTCTTTTATAAAATCAGAATTAATTTAGTTTTAGAAAGACAGACTACCGTAGAGAATTAATTAACATTTCATTTTATGTCTAATTATTAAATTTTTTATTATTATATATTCTTTTTGTTTTGTTTTGTCTCAACAATACTGTTCTATACTTTGTTAACTTAGATTTATATTTACCCGGAATTCCTTAGGTAGGCTTGGGATGTGGTAAAGTGAAAAACAACAATAAATCCACAAAAATGCCAACAATGGTTATTTTATACATCTCTTTTATTGTCTAAATTACATTTTGTTCCAACAAATCATTTTATCTGAATTGTTCATGTTTTAGCCTTAAGTTTACCCAGTGGTCTCGAGTATTGAGAGTCAGTGCCACTGAACTAACCGAGGTAACATTTTTCTTTTTTTTCTTGTAATTATTATTTTTCTCCTAGATACTAGGGGTGGCGCCCAGCAAAAACACAGTCCTTATACATCTTGATGTTAACTAATTGTATTTATGTAAACAAGATTAAGAAGACATTGATAAAAACCATTAAATTTGTTTTATATAATACACGATTTTGTTATTTTTTTTATTACATTATCCCTCGCTGCCTTGAGTACTTGCTGTCTCATGGACGTGACTCCGTTATAAGAATGGAGGTGCTCTTAAGGGCTTTCTTAGCGCTGAAAACAAGCGAACGTTTTTGGTAGCTTGTGAATTTAATTATAATAGGCCTTCTACCCTCCACCAAAGCCTCTGCGGATGTTCTCTTCGGTGACACGTCAACATCACGAGCCTCAATCTTGACATTAAGTCGTGTCTCAAACATCCTTAAAACTTCGGTCCTCACCTCCTCGCCTGGTTTTTCTGGCATTCCATGGACGAGCAAACAGTTTCTTCGGCTGTATTGTTCAAGACCGTCGAGTTTATCCTTTTGAAGCATGACTTTTTTGTTTAGCTCTGAGAAATCATTTCTCAAATGATCAATTTCCTTTTTAAAATCACTTTTAAATTTATCAATCTCGGTTAGAATTGATCCACTAGCTTCCTGAGTCAACCCAATAGTTTCAGTCACTCCACTATTTACCCGGGACTCAAGGCTGAAGAGTAGCATTGACACTTGCTTCGAACGTCTCAAATCTTTCAAGTACACTTTTCATAGTTGGCGACATTTGCACTTGTAACAGAGGTTATACACGAACAATAAAACAAAGTCGTTAGTACTTTACTAAAACTGTGATTATATTAAATAAACAATACTTGGCAGACGTAATTACTTAAGGCGGTATGAGATATAACTACAATAGGTAATTCTGACTAATAATGAATGCAGTTGTGATATTTTTTCCGGAGCCGCTACAGACACGTTCTGTTCTACTCACTTTCCGCCATCTTGTCTATATATATATATATATATATATATTAATGATGTGGCTTCTTTTTCTGTTAAAATGATTTGGTGGGTAGGCCTACTTTTCACAAGCAAATGTCTTAAATATTGATCATATACCCATAACTCTTTACGATAAGAATAACTTACCATTGCAAAGTTATTTTACGATTAAAAAATAAACAAAACCTTTAATTGAAATTAATTTTATAAAAATAATAATTTCTGAGGGACTGATTTATTTTTTCCTAATTTAGGTCTGGAAAATCTGGAGTTGATTGTTTTATCTTTTATGAAAACATATTCAACAGTTTTTTCTAAATTTTTTTTTTTTGCACAATTTAGGCCTATATTATTTCGTTCATGATTTATTCAAAAATTTCTAAGGCAATTTCTATTAATATTGTTTAGAATATCTTACGACTTTTAAATAAATATCTCCATTGTTGCCGATTTGGCAAAGGAGCGGATATTTCCGTGTGATTGACTGTACAATATATTTTAGGGGATAGTGTATACACCACATGTTGGTTTAAACTGGGACACACACTCACATATTTACACTAAGGGATAAGGATGAGGATGAAAGACATTAGAGGAAATATAATCACTTTGTGTGAAGGATGATTAGGAAAGGAATATACATTTAAATATAACAATTTTATTAGTACCAACAGGGATTAGAACTCTAGCCTCCCAGTCCTTTGTTCCAGACAATATGGTGATCTTTTCAAATAATAAACTAGGTATGATTTAATGCAGATGTCCCCAACCTTTTTGTAACTTAGAGTACATTCAAAACAAACGGTAGTGTGGCGGGCACCAATTACTTTCTCAGGGCCAATTTACTAACTCCCGCCAGTCTCAGGGGTCAGCCTCAATGTTATACACACGGCCGGTCAACTGCCATGTTGTTTCCAACAGCATTGTGGCGTGAAGTTCAACCCCCTCCAAGTTGACAAAAAATAAATTTTAAAAATACTGCTTTATTTACAGTTTTAACAAGACCAAAATAAAGACACAAGGAACTATTTAATTACTCACCACCATTTTGGTTCTTGGGTACATTTTTCATATATATTTATTCTGTGTTTATTCAGGCAACAAAAGCTGGGTAGAACCATGTCAAGATATTTACAAATAAAATAGGAAGTATTAGGTTGGTATTAGTGAGTGTGAAGAGAATGAAGGAAGGGACGAGATTACGGAAAAGCAAAACAATTCAGATTGAAACTACGGTGGTTCCGAGTAAAAGTACACTTTGTAAATGAGCCGACAAAGAAAGAGGAATGACAGGGAGTGATTGGAAAGAGGGGTGGGGGGAGGCTTTCAGTCAACAACCTCTTGAGAACAGCATACCGGAAATAAGCACAAACTTGATTTTTGTCTGACAATTTGACAGATTAAGTTATTAGTCAAGAACTTTTCAGCTGTGGTCAAAAAGTGGCGGGCACAAGCAAAAGGCTCGGTGGGCGCAATGGTGTCCGCGGGCATAGTTTTGGAGACCCCTGTTTTAATGTATTAGGAAAAATTACAAACTTACTGTATTGTTTACTCTTTATTGTTGAGGTTTAATAGTGACCTGAGGAGTAATATTTTTTTACTAGCAACTAAACTAAAACCATTCGACGACCATTATTCTGAACTAAAGGAGACACATTCCCAAGCTACCAACAATTTTACTATAAATAATTTAAAAAATGTCATACAGGCCAAAATTACATAAATTAAACGATACTTCAGTGATTCCGTTCTAAATTCCGCTGACAAGAGTGTAGAAAATGAATTGAAAACATTTCTTTGGACTTCGAATCTAAATGATTATGTGAAATTGAGACTATCAAGCGCAGCGAGGACAATTTAAATCTTGAATCAAATTCTTCAGTATCATCCTCTCCGCCAGCACCACTGCAGCTGCCACCAAGTGAAGATCTGTATTGGCAAACACCTCGGTTTGAATGGATCCAAAAAGCATTCCAAAATCTTGAAATATAGAAAAAACCCAAAAAAAAACTTTCTCCGAAGACTTTTTCAATTTATTTTTGGAAAAAAAAAACAAAAAAAACAAACAAAGACATCAAAATTAACGACGTTTGGGGATCTGTTGAAGAAGACCCAGAAGAAAATTGTCACAAATGTGCGATGCTTCAGAACTGGTCAGTCAAATGTTATTATCTCCTGAAAAATTACGAAGTATATGAACTGGACAGTAAAAATTTGAATGTTTACAAAAAATACTAATTTATAGCAACCAAACAAATTATCCTGTTAATTATGTTACAACCTACTACACTAAAACATCCCTAAATTACTGTCAAGAAGAATCGCATCTCGAAGAGCTCACCAGTAATATCCACGCTGCATTCCTGAACAGACAAAATTAAACAAGTAACAAAATTAAGTGGCCAATAAAAATTATATATTTTTTAATCATAAATAATCTAGAGTCGAACAGGAGAAGCAAGCCAAATTCAAAATTAAGCCTAATCTTAGGGTAAAAATAATTTTGATTTAAATTATTAGTAAAATTCCTTAAAAGTGTAGTTATTCTTTTTTTTCTTTTAATCATTAATAATATTTCGGCCAACAGGAGACGTAAGCAATATTCAAAATTAATGTTGCAGTAAAAATTATTTGTATTTACATTTTTAGTAAGATTTCTTTAAAGTTTATTTCAGAATCTTCACTATAATCCAAAAATTATATCTCAAACTTTTTTGTTAAAATTATTCACCTTTAATATTATATAACATTTTTTTCAAAATTCACCTTACAATATGAACCCTAGTAATACAACAATTTAATAAGCTTGGCCCTCAAAACCAATATTTGATCACCCCAACCATGATCTAGACTGATAGCTCCCCCTGACACGAGAGAAATGTACTAGTCAAATCAGAGCTGACAGGAATTGTGTTTATAGAGCCACGCCACCAAGAAGAAACCAGAGCGAGATCTCCAACACAACTAAGAAGAATGAACTGTAATGATCAGCTATAAAATAGCAGAAATAATGTTAGTAGAGCCAGCATGACCCCTGAGCAGAAACAGAGCTAGAATAGAGAGGTAAGCTTTGTGCTGACTGGAATTATGTGTATAGAGCCATTATGCCACTAAGCAGACAATTAGCTAGAGAGAGAGAGAACTCTATAATTCCTCTAGCTTATGTCTGTTCAGTGGTAATGTTGGCTCTACACACACTAGTAGGGGTTGAAATGAGTGTCTCGGCCCACTTTCTCCCTTAAGTTTAACATTGATCCACCTCATTCTAGGAGGTAGATCAATGTTAGCCTTAAGGGAGAAAGTGGGCCGAAACTCTCATTTGCATCCCTACTAGTGTGTGTAGAGCCAACATACCACTGAACAGACATAAGCTAGAGGGATTATAGAGTTCTCTCTCTCTCTCTCTAGCTAATTGTCTGCTTAGTGGCATAATGGCTCTATACACATAATTCCAGTCAGCACTGTGATGTTATTTTTGCTTAAATATTTACTTAAAATATAAATTTAATAGTCAGTTGACTCAAACTTTCAACTATGTAATAACGTTGACAACTTTACTATTTATTTATTTGAAATTTAAATCACAACTCCTAAAGCTTCAAATACTAATTATATATTCGTTTACAATTAAAATATTAATTTATATATATAACCTACTTACCTTTATTTCATTGTAATAAACTTTCTTTATTTTAATTCGTGAAAGCCAACCCGCCATTTTTATTACTATTTTGGTAGGTGATTTTAACGCTAACTGCTTTAAAGAGTGGTGGATTTCGCAAATATTTCCATCTTGATTTATTTTGTTTCTGAAATTTTATGCGCAAAGTTTAAATCATTTTTTTCTCCAAGGCCAGAGACTATTTTCTTTAAATAAAAGAACAAACAAAATAAGATGTTTGGATTGTTAGAAAAAGAAGGAGGACTGAAAAAATATAAGGAAAGATTAAATTTGGGTCAATTTTAAAAGGTGAATATTATATAGTAAATCATCAATTTCGGCCATGTACAAACATGGAAAATAGGAACTGATCTTCAGAAAAGATTTATTGGAAGTTTTTATGTGGAAATAATACAGATTTACTACTAGTACAGGAAATCGTCGGTCTACATTATTGGGTGAGATCAAGCTCATCATTAATATTCGCCGATTTACTAGAAATTTAAAGGACCTTTTATCTGTTTTAGCCAATATAATTTAATGTAAAATTTATTATCTTTTTCTTTTAATTTTTTTCTTTCGAGTATTGCTTCACAATACTTTTATTAGTTTTATAATTTAGGAGGCATGCCTTATTAGGTAGGATCTCTTTCTGGACTCAGAAGGAAACCACAATAATAATAATAACAACACACAATTATCATTTAAAAAAAAATTATAATTCAAAATTAATCACATTGTACAATTCAGTAATGTTCCTTAGCACACCCAGTGGTCCCGAGTGTAGAGGGGCGTCGTTGCTACTACCGGTTAGTTGAGCTGGAGATACTTTTCGGTAATTTTTATTCTTTTCTCCTAGACATTAGGAGTGGCGCCCAACGCACACAATATCTAAATTATTCGGTTTCTATAATTAAGATAGATTGTGTTCATCTTTATACTATTTATATTAAAGCACAAAGCTTACCTCTACAGCTCTCTTGAGTTAGTTCAGTTGGAGTGCTCTATTCTAGCTCTGTTTCTGCTCAGGGGTCATGCTGGCTCTAAACCCATTATTTCTGCTATTTTATAGCTGATCGTTACAGTTAATTCTTCTTAGTTGTGTTGGAGTTCTCGATCTGGTTTCTTCTTGGTGGCGTGGCTCTCTAAACACAATTCCTGTCAGCTCTGATTAGACCAGTACATTCTCTCGTGTTAGGGGGAGCTATCAGTCTAGATCATGGTCCTAAATTTTGAAATTCTGAGTGTGCTACTGGCTATGTTCACATTTCAAGATCCAAATTTATATTCATGTGGTTAATCATATTATCAAAATGTCTTTATAATTTTATTACAAAAATGTACTTTATTGGTCAAAGGATAAAATTCAAACAAAGTCATGCTCAATTAAATTATTGTTTTAATAAGGTTCAATAGAGACATTTCTTTACTATGGATTTCCAAATTTACAGTTTTTTCCCATACAGAAAACATAATCCCTGATATTTTCCTAAATTTCATTTAGATTTCACCATTTTCTCAGACTCTTTGACTCAAGTGAAGATTCTGAAACAAACACACCACAATTTCCATGAAATTGAAACGTATTTCTAAATTTCATCTAAATTCACTAGTTTTTCCAAATTTAATATTGGCCCAATGTTAAACATACACACATCTGGATCTTAACTAGTATAAACTATTATCTAAATTAATACAATAGCTACTAGCTATAATTTATGACACTAACTACACTTCATGAAAGCTAATAAAATACATTATAATAGTTTTATTATAACAAACTAAATTCTCTTTCCTACATAAAATGTAATATCTCTACAGCTATTTTTGAGAAGAAAGTTTGAATACTCTAGCTAAATATAAATTTTAAATTTTGAAAATACTTTTTAATGCCGTTCAGGACTGTACGCCTGAAGATATAAAATGCCTAAAACATCTAAAGAAAGGCCCTTCTGCGATCAAACCAACACAACATAAGTAGTAACTTTCTAATTCCCCACCAACTTTGTGTGTACAACATTGAATAAAATTATATATTGGTGTTAAACATAAGTAGTATCTTTCTAATTCACCACCAACTTTGTGTGTACAACATTGAATAAAATTATATATTGGTGTTAAACATAAGTAGTATCTTTCTAATTCACCATCAATTTTGTGTGTACAACATTGAATAAAATTATATATTGGTGTTAAAATTGATGAGATTATATCTGGTGTTAAGCAAATATAAAAGATAGAATACCACTCTTTTAGTCCGATTTTTCACAGTTTGATTTTTGAAACTAGTTTAGTTTAATAAGTAATTTAACACATATTTTGAATAGATGTAACAGACTCTTATAATCCTTTAGCTTCTGTCATCCTTTGTTACACTGTTTTAATAACACTACTGTTTGTACTTTACAAGATAGCAGATTTTTTTTATTTAAAAAGCTGGGAGAGGTAATTTGTTTAGACCAATGGTTCCTAAACCTTGGGTCTTGACCCTAATGAGGGTCGTGGGGAGGTCTAGATTAATTTTTTGTTTTTCAAACGTTATGAAATATTTAATTTACAAACACCTCATCAAACGGGGACATTATAAAGCATTACCACAATACTGACAATAGCAACAGTGTTGAAACAAAGTTTTGAAACCCTCCTTTAGTCAGAATTTAGGACCCAACTCAAGGATAAGCCCGTTCCAATTCAGGAAGGGGAAAAAGTTCTTTTCCTTTTTCTGAAAATATATCCTACCTATAAAAACAAGGATTTTCAATTTCTAAAACGATCATGATCCTCAAAATGATCTGCGTTGTATTCTGCCCATCAAAACAGCACTCAAAGAGACTCGCCTGCACATTGGAGCAGTATCATGGTTTTCACTAATTATCTGTCTTTGTCAATTACATATTTTTTTCATCGGAACATATTGTGTGATTTTATACTTGTAATGCGTATAACCCGAACGGGTAGTAAGACGCGGTGCTAATAATAATAATAATAATAATAATAATAATAATAATAATAATAATAATAATAATATATTTGTAAGACTAAAAATTTATTGAAATTGGTTCAGTTTAATTGATTACATTCATCGATACGAAATAAAAACTCAATAGAACTTACTCTAAGAACGAAATAGCATTAGAGCAGCCACTAAACTAGTATTTTTTTTGGTCACTTATCCAACATTGTATAAAAAGTAATATTTTCATTAAAAATTGTGCTTACATTTTGATCGATTATAAAGTTATTGAAATATTACTGAAAGGGGTTTTTCCTAAATGCTTTCTCACATAATTAGTATGTAAGCGTATAACCCAAATGGGTGCGGTAGTACAAACAAAATTAATAACTTCTAAAAAGTTATTGAAGTAGGCTTACATATATTATATTGATTGGAAACATCTGATGGTGTCAACACAGTATCCACGACCTTTGATTGTCAGTTTGACAGAAGTGGTGTTTTCAAAACCAAAAGATCACAAAAACCTATTTGAGTTCAACAAGAACATAAGAAAGACTATCATCAAATCAAATATTATCAATCGAAAGTAAACTTATATTAAAGCTGGGACACTCTTTCATCGTAAATGATCTTAGTGCTTTCAAAAGTATAAAAGTTTCTTAGTAACTAACCATCACAAACTCAACATTCTCTTGAACAGTATTTCATTAAAATATATGAATGCTAAACGAGTTTTTTTTGTCACTCTTATAGTTTCTTTACTTCAACTTTTTTTTTTCCAAATATATTTGTAAAACTCCTCAAATTTTGTGTAATAATTTCCCCACATCACGTTTTAACGTTATGCTGAACTTCACTTTAAACCAAAAAATCACATCCAAAATGGATCTCTTATCAATCACTCTTCTTAGGAATCAAGTATTAATGGATTATTAAAGAATGTAATTTGACTAATTTTGTTTATATAATTTCCTGTAGTAAGATAATGTAATCTACCTAATATTGTTTGTATGATTTCCAGGGTGATTCCAGTGGTCCTCTAATATACAAGGGGCAACTTATTGACATTATAATTTATAACCCACATTTACGGCAAAGACTGTTTGACGAAGAAAGCACCACATCTCCACACAAAGGTTATCTCCTACAAGAAGTGGATGCAGAAATATTTGAAGATCTCATAAAAGCAGACAGACAGTCAAGAGTAAGATGAAGACTTATTTATATTCAGCTGCGTGAAGATATTTATTCAAGATGTATTTTTATATTGTACTGATTTAATATTTAAAACGCTCATGAGATGTGTAATAAATTTAATACCACCCTTTATTTTTACTATACTAATCCCCCTTTATTTAGTATAGTCATATTTTTTCATTTACTTTTGTAAGTATTTATTTATGTCTAACTATTTATTGGAGTGCCATGGTTGGAAGACAGAGCACACTTTGCTGGTAATTAATTAATAGTAAATTTTTTTAATTATTGTTTAAAGTAGATTTCCGGTCTAATAATACATTTTAAAACTATTCAAAATTTAAATATCATATGCTTTATATATTTTTTATCTTACCTGTTAGTCATAATAATTCATGTATTTCTTTCACTCACCGATTTTTTATTCGTCTAATTATTTAAGAGGTATCTAAGGAATCCATTTTGAGAATGTGGGAACGCGCTTCGTTTGCCAGTTTACAAAACGTTTTATTGCCCTGCCGGGAAGAGGGGATGGCAAATAGGCCATCTCCATCCTTTCGATGGATTGCAAACTTTCTAAATATAATAATAGAAATAAAATAAATTGAGGGATATATTTCTTTGCTTTGGCAGCCCATTGGGTACCGTCTTAAATATTAATTGTGGTTTCTTATTTCGTGTTTAATAATAGAAAATTTTTCTAGTAATTTTAAATCTCATGTTTTAGTTATGGTTTTTCTAGGCCTAGAATTTTTATTCAAATATTTGTGAGGAAATTTGCCGCCATTATGGGAGGTTCTTCGGGATGTTTCTGGTGGGTTTTGGAGAGAGAGAGAGAGAGACATGGGTAGGTTTCCCAACCTCTCTCCATTCAAATGCGGATACATTTACTATGAGTAATACGAACAGTTCGAATGGCTAGTAAGTCATGATGCACACAAATAAAAAAATTGACTTATTATTAGCAATACGTATTACTACCCGTTCGGGAACCAACAAGTTTTCATTTATTTATCTAAAATAAATTAATTTAAGTGGATGTGTGTGTGAGAGAGAGAGAGAGAGCTGTCACAGACCTGGGCGGTCTCACACCACTTATTTCCACCTCTATTGTATTACAATACATATAACATTAATATATTAAATACCTGGTGGTATTATGTAAATTTTACTAACACATGGGCTCTTTTACATTATCAATAATACAGTTACTTATTTATCTAAAATAAACTAATTTAAGCGTAGTATACTT
>CABFVZ010006029.1:0-19888 GCA_902151445.1 Timema monikensis
TAAATTATACAAGTATCTTTCCATCCACGGCTTGATTATTACTTCTAATTAAGATCCTCAGACAAACGGACCCGAGCATAGCACAATACACGGAGTCATACATGCTCTTTTATTCTTAAAACCCTTAATGTTTCTCCTTTTACACATTCATCTACAACATTTAGCCATGTCTTATTTGGCCTACTCCTTCCTTTTGATCCATACACTTTGCCTACATATATTTTCTTCGTCATTCAAACCAAACTCATCCTCTCAACGTGCATAAACCAACGTAAGACACTTCTTTCACATTGAGCCATTGGATTCCCTTTCAAACTGCATTCCTTCAGCACCCATTCATTACTGACTCTGTCCATAGGAGATTTTCCACATTTTGAATATCTCATTCCAACAACATTCACCTTGATCTTGTGTTTCTCCTGACAAACCCATGCTTCACATCCATAAAACAATGTTGGCATTAATACACTTTTATATACTGCCATTTTTGCCTCTTTCAAGACTATTTCATTCTATGAAATAGTCTACATACATCCAGCTACGCTTAGAGATGCATTCACCCGTTTGTCTATTTCACCATCTATCCTTCCATTATTAGAGAACATTCTGCCCAGATACACAAAATCATTCACTGGTTCTAACAGTTTTCCATTTATACAAAGCTGACAATCATTTCTTGTTCCGTCCTTATCAAAAACCATGATCTTATTTATGGAGATATTTATACGAAGATCCATTCTGACCATCGTCACATTCAAATAATATAACACATTCTGCAAATCACTTTCATTCTCTGCCATTAATATGGCATCATCTGAATAAAACAGAACTCTTATATTCACATGGTCTATTTGTACACTAATAGCGTCCTCATAGGCATCCCTTATAATTTTATCCATGAAAACATTAAACAACCAAACAACCATGGAGACGTAACACAACCTTGACTAACACCCTATTAAATTCCAAACCATTAGCTCATAGCTACTTCCACCCTAACACACACGTTACTTACATCCTACACCTCCATAATAGCATTAACTAACCATGCATCCACACCATATTCTCTATGAACATTCCATAACATACTCCTATTCACCCGATTATATGCTTTCTCTAGATCAAAGAATGCACAATAAACTTTCTTCCTTATTGCCATACATTTCTCGATCAATTGTCGCAATGCAAATGCAAAGGAAGGAAACAACAATTATTATAGATGGGTTATTTTTTGACAAATTTTAATAACTAAATAAAACCCTCAACAAGAAATTAAAATGAATAAATAAAATACATAGTATTTTATTCAGGCATTGAATGGTGGGGCATTAAGACCACTTTATACTAAACTAGGATTTTTCCTATTCATTATTTATGTGACTTTTAAAAAATAAATCTTCCCAAATTGGAAGCCTAACTGACCTAAATAAAAGTAACATAAAGCTCTTGTCGTTTTGGAATATTTCAATCCACTTAAATTACTCATGGCAATCTCCTCAAAGTAAACAAAAGGTAAGACAAACATCAATGACACTCCAAGATCCATCCTCATTTGAGAAAGAGAACCAAAGTGACCAAGGCTACATTTGTTTACCTAAGAGTGATTGAAATCTGTATATTAAAGTACA
Source organism: Timema monikensis (assembly GCA_902151445.1). Classification (NCBI taxonomy): domain Eukaryota; kingdom Metazoa; phylum Arthropoda; class Insecta; order Phasmatodea; family Timematidae; genus Timema; species Timema monikensis. The sequence continues at coordinate 1,629 of CABFVZ010006029.1, forward strand.
ATAACTCCAAGTTGGCTGGAAATAGAAACAAAATAATTTAGTTCATGTTGTTCGAATATGATTGAAGCTATAATCAACTAACTGGAACTATGGCTACTATAAAAGTATTTATAAGAACAGATACAAGCGTTGATCCCCTTAATGACCAATATCTACTTTGTTGTTGAATATAAAAATCTTTGTCAGTTATGTTATAACTGTTTAAAATAAAATAAAAAAGTGCTATTATTTATAGCACTAATGTTATTCGAGCATTAGTTTAAATTGAATCACTATGAATGTGTAAAAAACACTATTTTAGCCGTTTGCTTTCTTTCTTGGTAAAGAAAAATCAAAATATCTTCCATACTTTGTATTTAGTAAGCAAGTAAGTCATTATCATCATTATCATCATCATCATCATCATCAACATCAACTGTTTCCAGCTTGTAGCAGGGTCAGCTTAGTAAAATGCCTCTATCTTCCTATATTCTTCCACAACTCTAGCTAATTTAATCTCTTTCATTCTTCTCCTTTCACTTGAACACTTTCTGTTATCTTCTCTTACCATCTCTTTCTTGGCCTCCCTTGAGGTATTTTTCCTACCTACTTCATTTTCAATATTTTCTTTAGCATGCTTTCTTTTTCCATCCTCATTACATGCCCATACAATTTCAGTCTTGCTTACTCTACTATCTCATATACTCCCTGTACCTCTACTCTTTCCCGGATAACGTTATTCCTAATCTGGTTTTTTGTCTTGACAGTTAATAAGTTCCTCACAAAATTCATTCACATTACCTCCACTTTCCTAGTCTCTCTTACATTCACTATCCATGTGTCTGCTGCATATGTGAAGAGTACAAGTAAACCCTGTACTGTAATTACTAAAGAAGTAAATAAAGTTGACAAAGTTAACCTTTTGATGATGGAAGGTAAAAACACACAAAAGTGTACCACTAATATCAACAAATTTAGCAAATGAGAGTGGGTGAAAAGGTCAATTTTTTTTCCCAATAGATGCCAGCAATACTTGTAAATAGATGTATATTTTAGTTGGTTGATTTTGTAGCTTCATTGTATGTTTACATAACCAAATTAATTTTATAGTTCTGGACTTGTGATTTTGAAAGCAATGTTTTTCCTTTACACATTCTATATGGAGTTAAGATTCTGCTAGCTTTATTTTTTTAATGTTCTATTCTGCATCAACACCAAAAATAAAGGGACTAGATGATCTAGCATAGGTAAATAGTAGTTGTATTAGTGTTGACCCGTGGAATGTGCCAAAATTGCAGAATTACCCGGTTGTTCTCCCAAAGTTTGAAACAAGATAAGTGTGGGGCAATTATGTTTCGGAAAGAAGATATATCAATTGGTTATAGTGTTGTGAAATGTGATAATGCTATGGACACTGAATGAAGTCGAGGCAGCAGATAGTTTAAAATAGACAAATATGTATGACCAACTAAATGATTTTGTTATGTATTATTTGTGTTTTATTTATGTTTTGTATAGAACAAGCATTAAAAAATATTCTAGCTGTGAGGCATAAAAATATATGTTGGTTAAGTAAACTTTTAATGACCCATCACATATTGATTAAAAATAAGATTAATCAGGATACTGTACCACTTCTGAGCTAATCATACTTTGGAATGAATTTCTTGAGAGTTTTCCTAATTGAAATGCTAAGGTCCTAAGGTAGTCAAATAGTATCAACTAGAAGATGTCATTCATGTAGCAAGTTTGAATCATAGGATTGATAGGTTGGCAGAAATTTGCATAGTTGTGCCTTAGGAAAATGCCAAGTCATCTACAAAGTTGACTTTTTTTTTTTCAAATGATACTTCTGTTAATTAACTAGTATCTGTGTGAAAAGTAAAATTATTTTAGGAAGGAGCATCCATGATAAAGAGTAACTAAAAAGTTTATAGCCTGAACAGGTGTGCGGTGCTGAAAAAAACTAAAAAAAAAAAAGCATGTATCAATTTAAATTTTAAAATTATTTGGAAGGGTATCAATTCAGTAATATAGGTTGTAATTCAAAAGTTGTTGTTTAATAATGTAGGTATTTATGATAGATGTGTGAGCAAAGAAGCTTGGTAATATGTTTGAGGTATTTTGTAGTGTTTTTGTTGGCTTTATTTGTGAGAATGTTTTATTTTTCTGTGTTACATTTTTATATGAAATAATAAATTTGAATTTTTTCTCAGATGATTTCTCAAAAGTAGGTGTTCTTGAATCTATTTTTTATGCTTATTCTAGAAAAGACTTCCTTTTTTTTTCTACCACGTCAGGTTTTTACACAAATTAAGAGGTTTTGTTTTCAAGACGTTACCTACTTTAAGTACAAATATATTTAAACACAATATTATTTTTTTAATACTGTAAGACCTGCTCTAATACCGTAGAGAACTATCCTAATACTTTCGTGACTACTCTGTAACAAAACAAAAAGTAACCAGTGTTCCATTACTTTTCAAACTTTATCTTTTTTGACTTCCTTGCAGATACTCCATCTTTACTGTCCCCCTTCAACATATAATGTAGTCGGCCATTATAATTTCATTCCATTTCCCATGGTACCTCTTTTCCATCTCCTTAATATGCTGCTCTTCACTATGATGTTCAGAATTTTCCGGAAAGTAGTCAATATGGGAGTGTAAAAAGTGAACTTTTACACTCATGTTACAACCCCACTTCTTGAAGTTTTCCAACATTGTTTAAACAAGGTTCCTGTAATTTGGATCTTTGTTATTCCCTAGAAAGTTTTCAGTAACAGATTGGAAGGCGATCCAAGTGTCTTTCTCTCTCTCATTCATTGTTTTATCAAAATCTTCATCCTTCATATGTTTGCGGATTTGTGAACCAACAAAAACTCCAAATTTCAAATTTTGTGTGATGAAGGGAAATTTCATAGAAAGGTACTTGAAGCAGGGTCCATCGTGTGGTAGAACCTTTACAAACTGCTTCATCAAGCCCAATTTGATGTGTAGTGGTGGAAGCAAGACTTTTTGGGGGTCTTGAAGAGGTTCATGCAAGACGGTTTTAGTTCCATGCACAAAATTCCTTCGCTCTGGCCAAACTCTCACACTCCACTACCTTTTCTTTGCCCGACTGTCCCATTCACATAAAAAGCAAGGTAGTTTCGTTTACCCAGCTTGTTGTCCTAATAGAATTCTTATAACTTTGAAGTCACCGCAGATTAGCCATTTGTGTTCCGCATACTGGATACTTGTTAACAGTATCTCCATATTCATGAATGTCTCTTTAATTTCAACTGAATGGGCCCCAGTTAACATGACTTTGAGGCTTCTCTCGGATGAGTCAATAAAAAGTCTCCACTTAGTAGGATCATGTGCAATGCCATAGAAGTGCATTAACTCGTTAATGTTATTGCAGTAAACCAAGGAATTTTTATTTGAGAATAAAGGAACTAGTTCTTGTCCTCTGTGTATATACCATCAAAAATGTGTTCCTGGTGCCAGAAGATTCTTACTTTTAAACCGGGAGTCAAGTATTTCTGCAGATTTCTTAGGCAAATTTAGATCATGTACTAGATCATTAAGTTCTCTCTGAGAGAACCTTTGTGGAGTAAAGTCATCTACAGGCCTGTAGACATCATCACTATTGGCTTCAGAGATTACATCACGTTCACTTTCAACATCATCTTCTGCCATGTTCTCTAAAACAGCTGAAGGAAGAGGAGTAGGCAGGTCTTCTCCATGTGGAACTGGCCTAATGGCTGAAGGACTGCTTGGATACATAATTTGCTTCTTGTTTTTTTCGAATTGCACCCTTGAACTTTAACTAAACAGAAGTAACAGTCATTAAGGTGATCTTTGTCTCCCTCCACACCATGGGAATTGCAAACGGCATGCATGTTTTCTTACCTTTTGCTCATAACCTTAACCTCTCAATACAATAGCGGCAAACTGTCTTTGGTGCCAGTGACTTATTCTTGTCATTAAGCTTTACTTTAAAATAAGCATAGTAAGCTTTCTTCACAAAGTCTGTTACGTACGTTCTTTGCTTAAGCACGACATACTTTCCACAAATGTGACAAACAACATTAGGATTGTTCACACACTTGTGTGTAGACATTGTAAGACTGCAACTATAACTTCAATCCCAATGGCGAAATTCAATGAGAACTCTGGAAATGTAAGCGTCTGAGAGTCACAACACTTACAAGGTCAGACAAGTACACCCAGCAGCAGAAGTTGTGCCAACCTAAAGGCTTACAGGTCTGTATTGCGAAATTTCCCTCCAACAATATACATTACCTACTGGCACATATATTACTCTCAGCGATACATGTTGGAAGTCAACTTGGGTCATTTGTGAACAAACTGTACGCGATAGAAAAAAATTAAGAACCGTTTTGGAATCCGCATCAAAAAGTGAGCCAAAAACACATATTAGTTTTCAATCATCTGATATCATGCAGACTAGTGGAAGTTAATGAACGGGATGAACAACAAAAGTGATCACATGAGGGCATTTTGTCTCAGGCTAAAGTATATAAATTCAGAGGGAAATCCTATATTGTATCAAATTTACAAACACAAAACCAAAAGGTATTTTAGAAGTAGGAAAAACACTAGCAGATAAATTGTTAAATCAAGGATCCTCTTTCCTCTAAATGAAATTGGAGGGTTTAAGAGATTTCAGAGGTTAAGATTCAAAATAGCAAGGCATAAAGTAAGATAATAGAGAAAATAATATTAGAAAGTGAAATTTTATATTAAGAGCCTCAAAATTTGTAGTGAAGCAAAATATAAATAGTGTTTACCCAGTTATTTCAGGGGCGCACCCATGCAATATTATTATGTGGTGGAGAAAATATTAGAGTCCATGGCCAAATTCAGGGAACTTCCCGCAAAGTTATTTAAGTGATTTCAAAAAAATGTCCAACTGAGATAAAAGGGCCAACTTTAATTAAATTTCCACATATTTAAGTAATTTCAAAAATTAAGTCCAACCAGGTTAAAGGTACCATCGGTCAGATGAAGTGTTTGCTTACTTACTAAGTGCTTAGTATAGATACGCAAGGCAAAAAAATACTCAAGCTAATAACTCGTCATCATCATCATCATCATCATCAACAACCATTTATAGCCTGTGGACTAGTCAGTTTAGTAAAATGCCTCCATGATACACTATCCCACCATTCTTCCTCCTTTAATTGCTTCCATTTTTGTCCTATTTTTGAACACTTACTGTTATCTGATCCTCCCATCTCTTTCTAAGACTCCTTTGCAGTCTTTTTCTTACATACTTGATTTTCACAGTTTTCTTTGGTATATTCTCCCTCTCCATCTTCATTACATGCCCATAACATCTCAGTCTAGCTTTCTCCACTATCTCATGTACTCCCTCTACTACAACTATTTACCAGATCTTCATTCCTTTTCCGGTTTCTTTTCGTGAAAGATAACATGCTCCTCACAAACATAATTCACATAGCCTCCACTTTCCTAGTCTCCCTTACATTTAATGTTAATGTTTCTGCTGCATATGCGACAATGGGTACAAAGTATGCCCTGTACAACACTTCCTTACACTTCAAGGACATCATAGAACAAGACTCCCTGCTGTCCTCTTTCCATTAGATACACTCTCTCTCTCTCTCTCTACTTCCAAATTTCAACTCAATTACGGCTCGAACAATTTTACGTTCTGTACTTTTCTCAGCTCTACTCCATCCAACTTAATAGCTTTACTAGGCCTTATTCTCATCCTTGTCACTACCATCGAGTCATCAGCAAACATCATGGCTTTAATTCTTTCCTCCCAAAGTTTTCCTGCCACTTTATTCATGACCATTTCCTATTTCAATATAAAAAGTAGTACTGCTTCACTCAATTTTTTTAATTAGGAACCACTCCATCCTCTCATTTTCCATCTTAACACAACTCCTGTTATCATTATACATGCTTTTCATTCTCATTACAGCTCCTATTTCCACTTGGGCCTCCTTCCTCACTTTCCAAACATTATTTCTATCCACACTATCATATGCTTTGTCCACATCCATACATTCCATTGCCAAGTCCTTCCCAAATGAATACCCTCTTTCCATCAGCTGTTGTATAGCAAAGATCAAGTCTATTGGAGACCCATGCCCTAAATTCATGCTGTTTCTTTCTCCATCTTCCTTTCATTTTCTTTCTTATTCTCTTTTATAGTATATTTTTATAAATATGTGTATACAGTTACATCACTGTTATCCCCCTATAATTTGTGCACCTCTTCCTGTCTCCTTTCTTGAAAATTGTTATTGTAGCTCCCTTCTTTGAGTTTCCCGGTCCGTTGTTATCCTGCCATATCAGTATCAGCACCCTGTATACCTTTATATACCTATGTCACGTGCAGCGCTTATCATTTCTACAGTTAGTTTGTCAACACCCAGTGCTTTTCTTAGGCTTTTCACGCTAAGAACAACTGGAATCTAATGATTCAAAGTGTAGATCTTTGGATATTATTTCTGTAACATAAACTAATGAGTTTCCTATTATTAAAGAAGAATATGTGTAGATGGCAACTTCAAATCCTCCAACTATTAAAGATTTTTAACCAAATATTAAAATGAAAATACGGACTTGCATACTTATTGGTCATAATCATCATCTTCAAAATCACCACCATTATCATATTCATCAACTGATTCCGGCCTGTGGCTAAGTCACTTGAGTTAAATACCATCATCTTCCTCTTTTCTTCCTATATTCGTCCACCTTTACTTCTGTTCATCTGTTACTAGGACACTAAATAATATCGTCTCACCCACCTCTTTCTTGGCCACTATTGCAGTCTTTTTTTTTTACATACTTGCTATCATTGTATTTGGTATTATCTCCTTTTCCATTCTCATTACATGAACATACCATTCCAATCACGCTTCTCTTTGTAACCCCACTTTTTCCCAGATAACTTCATTCACATTCCATTTATTTATGTGACAAATCTAACATACTACTCACAAACTTCATTCCCAAGCATCCACTTTCCTAATTTCCCTTACATTAAATGTCCATGTTGTAGCATAGGCAACAATTAAAGAAGATACAAGTCGGAGGGAAATAAAGTACTTACCCCATTTCACCATTCCAGCACTTCTTGCCAACAGTTCAGCGAGACAATGAATACACAACCTATCATAACCACAGAGCGTGGTGGACTGACCAGGCCCACCCAGATTTAAACGGCGGCAACTAGAGGTCGCGGGATACTAGAACTTTCCTAAGAGCTTAAGAAAGAAAGTGATGACTGTTCCCCACTATCGGAGAACATCCCAGTGCTTTGGAGTTGATTCTCAGCACTATGTTTTTCACGCGTATCCCCCCTTTGTGATCCAAATATGTTCCCCCTAACTTGTTCCTTGCCTTTCATGTTTCTCTGGATTTTCAAGCATATATAATGCCGGTATGGCAACATGGCCGGCACTCTTAGACTTGACTCTGGATAGGGTAATACGTAGCCTTGGCTGCTCTTTTGTTAAAATGTAAGAACAGATTTTATTTTTTGCTTAAATAATTTATCACTATGAGGGGCCAACTCCTCCCCTCATCCGTTCCCAATGAGGGGGGGGGGGATTTTCCCAAGTGACCCAAGGCAAGACTGGCATGGGAGGGCCGGATCCGGGTGCCCGAGTAAATCGGAAAGGCACTCATGGACAAGGACCTGAGGGTACCTAGGGACCTTGGACATGTCCGACGAAAGGGTTCTGCTTCCCCGTCGGGCGGTGGTTTGCATCAGAGAAGTCATTGGACTTATAGTGATGTTAAGCTGTAAGAAAGTCATACCTAATTAGGTCATACTGGTTGTTGTTGTTGTTTGTTGTTGTTGCTTAAATAATTTGTTATTTATATAACTGTTTCACAATTCACTTTTCGGCCTATTATTTTTTTTATGGGTAAAAACTTTGGAATCATATATTGAAATTAAATTTGATGATAATATTGTGAAATTATTCAGAGACTATGATATTGAAACATATATATTTGCTAAGATTGATACATGTCAAACTTTGAATATCACTGTTAGGTCTGGAAGATAGGTGAAAGAAATCACTATAATAGGATCTGATATTGCGGTTTATTTATTTTATGAATATTACTTTTGTGAATTTTAATCCTATATTTTACTATAATGAGATAGGTTAACTTATTATTTGAAATTACATTGAAAGTTATCTAGTCCTTTCTTTATATTATGTATATTTATTGAGGATTTTGTCTTATAAAATTGTAAAATGAATTGAAGCTTTTTTGTAAAATAATCACTGATAATAGAAGTCTTGATGGCTTTTTTGAATCCTGTCTGGTTCAAATTATTTTTTATTTGTATATATATGCGAGTAGTGGAGATAGATACTCTTATAAATTTGTAAATAGTGTTGTTTTTAAAGGTGCTATATAACGTAATTTAATTAGTAATTTCTTTATGAGAACTGATAGTTAAATTAAATTTATTTATTTTTTTTAGCAAATTTACAAATGTTATGGTATGTTTAACTTTGATGTAATCTTTATATTCATCTTTTATATACATGTTTAATCCTATATATTTACACACTCTATGTCTATCGTATTGGTTTTTCTCTATTCCATCATATATGGTTTTATCTTTTGAAAAAAAAAATATATATATATCATTTTTTTTCTATGAATAAATATCCAAAACGCATTTTTTTGTGTTTTCTTAATGTTATCAATAAGATGAGTGTACCCTTAGGATATTTGTTTATTTATTCATGCCCCTTATTTTCACTCTTATTCCCCTCCTCTTGCAGATTGAACATCTCAAAATATCTCCTCCATAGTTTATTTTCTTCTTCTCCCATCTTCATAATACTTCCTTCTTAATTCATCATTCTCACTTCTTTTCATTTCTCTCCCTTCTGTTCATTACCTAGCTATATATTATCTAGCTATATATTACCTTTTACTTCCTTCTATATCTCTTTCCAGTGTATCTGTCCATTTTTACATCGAATAATTTCTGGGTTCTTGTACCACAAGCTTAGTTCTTCTCCCTATACTCATTCTCCGTTTCCTAATTCTTATAGCTCCTTTTAAATGTTTTGCTCTTCTCCTTCACTGCTTCCTTAACCCCAATGTTCCAACATGGAGTTTCATTACACTTCCTCTTATCAAGTGTCCTCCCCCACACATACTCTGCAGCTCCTTCAAAAATTTTCTTGAACCATTCACCCTTTACCTCTAGCCCTTGGATCTCATACTTGGGAGTTAAGTTTTTTGCCTTTATCAAATACAGGTCTCTATCCTCTTCATTTTTAAGTCCCGACAGCCTTATCCTTATTTGTTTTCCTACATTTCTCTTACATTGTCATCTCAATATATCTGCCAATAGCAACCTCTGGTTACTATTTAGACACACATTAGGTAACACCCTAAGGTATATAGTCTGCCTTTTAATTTCCTTATACATAAGAAATAATCTATAACAGACCTTTGTTCCCTGTCCCAGCTGTATCTCATAACTTTATAGCTTTCCCTTGTCTTTTTGTACCAACTGTTTGCCACCTTAATTCCATTTCATGAACATAATTCCAGCTATCTTCTACCTTCCTTAGTTATCTATTTGCATCTATCATAGCCAAACACTTCCACAAAACCTCTTCTCTCTTTCCCAACTTGAGCATTAAGGTTTCCCATCACCACTTGCCTTTCCTTATCTTAATACCTTTATAATTCTTCCTCGAAATTTTAATTCCCTTCTAAAGGGCACTTAACTTGCGGTCTTGTAGTGCATACAAGTGAAGCAATTCCAGTTGTTTCCCTTTGGCCATCATTCCCATTTTAATCATTCTATCATTGATCTACTCCATCTCCAACTCCTACACTATTCTCTCTACTACCCCTATAACATTTCTCCTCCCTTCATTTAATAGCCATTGTAAGGTGAATCCTTTTCTAAGCTCCCTTTCCCCTTAACTTTACTCAATCCCAAAACAACCAGTCACTTCTCCTTCATCATCTCCCCAATCTCCTCCAAGATTCCAGTAAGTGTGCCAACATTCAGAGTCTCTAATGGCAGCTTATAGTGAGTGAGTGATCTTTTGTTCTCAGACTGGCATTTACCTTTATTTAGTTGAATATTTTCGTTTGCATATGCCACAGGCTTAATATTGGGGGAGCAACTGGTTTACCATGTAAACTTTGTTATACAATAATCTAAACTTATGCAGGGGAGCTGAGATGTGTGGGGAAGAGGGAGGGGAAATATCATGTTACTTGTTACAGCATTATTGACTGTAACTTCCTTAAATTTTATTATATAAAAGCCCACAATAACTAAAATTAAAGCTAATAAATTTATCTACAATTTTTATGCAAAACAAAATGGCCGACAAAATGTAAATAAATTATTATCAACAGAAATATTAATAAATGATAAACATTTTACTTTTTTCTATTAGTTCTAGTGGTGGTAAGCAAATTAATGTTTTTAGATATCCTAATGGTAATAATTATAATAGTGTGTTTAACTCTCTTTAGTTTGAGATATTTACGGCCTCCCTTCACAAAAATTAAGGGGCCCAGAGGTGGCTCTCTATCCAGCAGCTTTGAAATTATTAGATTCCTTCAGCAGATGTGCACATTAAGTAATAACTTAACTTGTTCAATTGCTTTATTGGCTTCAAAAAAGTGTATACATTACAAAATAAGTGTGTTTAGTTTCAAACAAAAGCATTAAGAAAAATATTTTACATTCAAGGTTTACAAGAAATTAAGTTGTCTTGCAAAAACTGTTTTGGAAATTAAGAAAAATAAAATTGAAATATTTACTGAACACATTACTTATAGTAATACACAAAAATGTGTTAAATTGTCCCACTCAACGTCTTTATCATCATGGCAATAGAGTGTGACAGTTTTCACACTTATGAGACTCATTTTTTGTACATATACACATAGTGGTGCAAGGGAGATAACTACGGCAACAGGAGCACAATTTGAAGAGACAGTTTGTTTTTCAAGAGCATTTTATGATCTCTAATATTCTTGAAGGCGCTGGTGGCATGTCTGTAATTTTTGGGACATAATAATCATTACTAGCTTACCAACCATAGCCTGGTTCAGGAGATGGTATATTTGGATGAGCAGTAACATCATTGTTCCAAATTAAGCACTGATAAAATAACCCTCAATAGAGAGAATATTAGAGCAGACAGCTTTGGTGGCATCTTTTCAGATTCCACTTTATTTTAATATATCATCTTACTTCTCCCACTGTCGATGCTGTAGATAATGGCATATAAAGTATGTAGATAAATATTTCGAATCCCTCTTCAACAAACTACCAATTTTCCTTTGACTGAAAAACATCATGTGGTATCACAGCCAGTGAAAGCATGAAATCCTGGAAAAGCACTCGCTTTTTGTGGACCCAATACTAGATAATTAAGGTATAATGCACAATTTCATGAAGTTTTTCGCAGTTGAGAAACTTGTGTATTGTCATCTACTTCTTTTCGCTAATAAATGATCAGCGCTGTGGCATGTGTAGTGTTTTTTCCATAAAATCAACAATGTCTGCAGCGAAAAATATATATTGGCTCTTGACCATATTTGCATGTAAATACACTCCATTATTCCTGCAGATATCATCCATAGCAAACTCTGCAATTTGAGTCTCATACCTGAGAAGACAGTTATACCCGATCAAGAAGTCCAGTCCATCAAGCAGATTGACAATACTTTTGTTTCTAGTGGCTTGATAAATTGCCATTCCTATGGCAACTTGTTGAGGTATAACATGTATTCGCTGCATATTGTCAGTACATGCACAGTAAACTTGTCTCTTATTATATGTCATAGCCTTAACAATGTGAGATAATCATGGCTGCTTTATTTACAGCAGTTGGTTTTCGTTCTGACAAAATGGTTTCTTCTCTCCCACTAACAAGCCATCTAAAGAATGCATACACATCACATGGAATGAGGTCCTTAGGTGTATACATTTTTCCTGTGAACTTCCATTGTTTAGCGTAATTTATGCATTTTCGGAGTTTAAGAGCTGCATCATAAAGACACCGCATGTCCACATCCATATAATTGCCACACTGATATATTGCATCGATAGAAACATCTTTTTTTTTTTTTAAAGAAGCTATTTCCTGTTAATTTCTTCAAGCTGGTCGGTGGAATTGAATATCACCAATGTTGTCAATGAGTATTTGCTTTATTTGTTTCCGAGAGATCGTAGGATAAACCATGTTGTTCATTGCCCGTATGTTTTCATAAGTGGTTTGGATGACAGCGATATTTATAGCCCACTTTTGTAGACATCCAAGAATGAGATTAATAAATTAAATTTCTACTGCAGCTTCTGTTATAGAGTCTTTACACGTAGTATTCGTAGCCTGCCTTAGCACATTACTCACATTTTTGGTCCAGCATGGCAAATTGTATCTAACATCAATGGTATGCACATCATCCTCAATGATAGCTGTGTTGAGTTTAATGTTTAGAGCTTCATTCCCATTTTTGTAGATAGCTTCACGCAGATTGTTTGGGCCCGATAAAGTGACAGTCGTCTAAGAGTATTCAATCTTGAGTGAACACAATTATAATAGAAACATTCTTATTTACTGAAAGGCACACACTTAGACCAAGTAAGTTGTGTTTTGTTCCCTGTATCACTTTCAGTTGATGACATTTAAATGCCATCTTTTTGTTTCACATATTGTTGTTTTAAACGGTAAAGTTTTCCTTTGTGAGTAACAGTTTGGAAGCCAACATTCTCCTCCCTCAATAAGTTTTTGGGCAGTTACTCCGTGAAGCTGATGGTTCGCTATCACACATAGATCATCCAGGTATTGGGCCCACTCTTTGATTTTTATAGTACACATTCATGAGTACTAGGGTTTTTAGCGAGACCTTCTTTTGAGGCAATATTACAAATCATACATACATATCTAAGAAGGAAGATAATTAATACTCTATAAACCTTGTTGCCAATAAGAAAGCTTAAATTTTAATTTAATTTACTACAATCATAAATAACATAAACATAGTAAAAAGTGAATGCTATTTAAATATTTCTGGATATTTTAAGCTAATTTAATGTTTATGACCATTTTGTTTTATTCAACTATTATATATAATTTAATTGTCCTTAAGTTGATACATTGTAGGCCTTTCTATCCTACATATTATGGATGTTAGAAAAAAAATGTTGGAACAAATAGTTTGATTTGCCCCTCTCACTTTCCCTCATGGCCCTCATCACCCCCTGCATGCGTTCTGGAAGTGGCAACAAGTATTTTTGTAATCTTTGAGACACCAGTTAATAAATTAAATAAATTTCAATATTGTATCACAAATTTCTCATGGATTCTAATATTCAAACAGTTGCTCCCATGCAATACTAAGTATGCCATGGCTTACACCTGAGTATCGAGGTTACCACTTATAGGTCCTTAGTCGATGTTCAATGCATAAAATGCTACAATTTTGTACGAGAAAGAAGTGGTTGTTATCAAAAGAAATGTAAATGTACCATGTGCATGTCTAATAGCATGACTAGTGTGGAGAAATAACAAAACCTAAAAAGTAATCAAAATGAAAATATACTCACATTCTTATTGGTCAGTGCCCAAAATGCTACAATTTTGTAAGAAAAATAAGTGGTTGTTTGTTATCAAAGAAAATTTAAAGGGAACAATTTAATGGCTCATAGCAGGCCCAGTGTGGAGAAATAACCAAACCTGAAAAGTTATAGCTTATTTGTAGTGAAGTTTCTTGCCAAAGAAATTATGAAGAGAAACAATTAAAAGCTTTGCAAAATACAAAAATTATAATTGAAAATATATAAAGTTCCTCACATAAAGATATAGAATTGGTTTTGAAAAAGTCTAGATAAAATTTTTAAATTATAATGAATAATTATTGTTCAGAAAATAGACAAATCAAAGAAACAACTATTTGAATTTTTAGAACAGAATAAAAAGTTGATAAGAAAAAGAGTGCATGCATTGCTTTTGGTGAAATCTTCCTTTAATAAATGACCGGATTAATCATGGAATGAATACTACATTCTAATGTTGCTTACACCAATATTGCTCTTCATAACTAAAAAAACTTTGAAAACTTTTATTCAAATGTTTTATATAAAGATTTCAAATTTTCGATAAAAAAATTACGAGTCCCCTTTGATAAGGGACACTTCTATTTGGAATGTATCTTTATGAGTATTTGATGGCTTATAAATGAAAAAATTTGCTAATTTGTTCCTTTGTTATCAACATTAGGATATACCAACCAAGAAAATATTTACAGTTATGATGAATAGTTTGAGATTGCATGGTTTAAGTTGCATGTGATGGAGATTCATTAATGTAAGAAACAAAGATTCGAAGTGAAGAAACGACTAAGATCCTCAATATATGCTAGAATGTCAGTCCTGGAATTGCTAAATATTGGTATTAATTTAAGTTTGTGTTGGGTTGCTTCAAATTTTCAAAATATATCAGCTTATTGGAATGATCATGAGGCTCTGGATAAGCACTTTGAAATGGCATCAACAAACACAAATGACAGAGACAAAAAATAAAAAAGCCTGTCCCAATAATTTCTCAATAATTCCATCAACTGAATAGTTGGATTTAGAATTAATGTGCAAAGTAAGAACTGTACTAGTTTCCAGTTGGGTTTCAATCATGAGAGATTAAGATGTATCAGGTGCATACAAAAAAAAAGGTGTGGTAAGTATGCTACTTAAAATAATGTGTTAAATTTTCAACAAAACCAATAGATCCACTACAGTATTTATAAAAAAAATTCAAGTGTGACACTTAACAACAAAAAAGATATTGTATTCTCTCGGCGAGTATTTTGTCAGTCCAAGAAATGTAAAAATGGTGTGTAAATAAAATGGTGTAAACATCCTATCACCATTTGAGATTGCATGAAGTTGGCAGGTTTATTTGAAATTTTGGAAATATTTCAAGTTTGAGAGTAGATACAAACTTCACAAACACACAAAAAAAAAGCTGACTATCAAAACAAATATACCAGTTCCCCACTGGAAATAGCTTTTGGTGGTATTACACAGATCTGACACCTATCTTAGCTGGATGGATCTTGACTCAATTAGGAAAACCAGAGAGAAAATAGTAATATTAGAAATAACCGAGATTAGAAATTATCAGCTCTCTTTATTAACTGTCGCCAGTAAATTGTGTGGTCGTTAACAGAAAATATGGTGTGGTATAGCCAGGAAAATTTGCATGGACATCAACCATAGTCGGAGTTTAATAAATATCTGCTTTACATTACTTTTTAAGTTTCAAATATGTCCATGTCGTTAAATTTTGGAGTGTTTATAATACTAATTGTGGTTTAGAGAGGCATGAATATATATATAAATTGTTCTGATTCCTATGAATGTACCAAATTAAATCAAATTATTTCAATATTTTCATAAATTATATAGCAAGTCACAGTAAATTTGCCTGTTTAAAATTTTACAAAACAAATTTAAAACAGAGAATTAAACTAAAAATCCTAGTGAATTAAACAAATTATATTTTAGACACTGCACCTTACTACCTGTTCGAGTTATATGAATAAATACTAATTATGCTTATGTGTTAGGGATGAGGGGGGTTTAATTTACAGGAAGTGTATCCAAATTTATATGGAAGGTGAGTGAAAAACAATTTAGCAAAAAACCCTCAGTACACCTGACCAAGATTCAAATCCCGATCTCCCCATTATCGGCAGTCTAGTCTATTGAGAGAGTGAAGCTGTAAGCAATGCTGCTGCTGAATAAGGCAAATAAATTAAACTTTTGTAATTTTTGCATAAAATAATCAAAAAAACAATAAAATAATATTATAAAATAGATTATGCATACTAATATATATATATATGATTTAGTACAGCATCTTACTACCCATTCGAGTTATACGCTTCTGTAATAATTACGCTAATGGCTTAAAAGATTAGGAAGGTTATTTTAATAAGAAGTGTAAACGCATTTGCATTATAGTGGGAAAGTGGAAAGTCATTTCAGGAAAAACACCCTCAGTTCACCTGACAGAGATTCAAACCTCGAGCTCCCTATCATAGCAAGTTTACCTACTGTAAGAGTAGCGTGTTATACCAAGAGGCCCCCAAAGCGGGTTAAAATATATTAAAATAATCAACGTTATACTAATGAATTAAGAAATTGGTAAAATCAAGATTTAAAACATTGAAATTACAACACTCTTAATTTAAAAAAAACAGGTGAGAATATTAGGTTAAATAATTAAAGTATAGACCTGAATAAGAGTCAAATTCGCCACAATGAGACTCCACTGCTCAGGTTTGGTATCCATGAAACCAAGGTTGGCTTGTGTAGACAAGCGAGAGGCTAGAGTCATCTCTAGGTTACCCTTGAGTCCCAGTAGAGCTGGCACCAATATGAATACCTCTGAAACCACGTGGAACACTGGCCAGTGCTGAGAAACATAAATTTATTTAAATATTATTGTATATTAAATTATGTTAGGCTGCTTTTAAACATGTGTTTTGTGTTGCGTGACACACGACACACACATGATGGCCACAGGACAGCAAAAGCCGTCACGATTTGTAGGTTCATTTTATGCACACGGCATTTGCTACCCACCAAAGAAATAGTAATGGGGGAGGATATATCATATCAATGCTGCTAATGCCTTTGTGTTGGAGAGTGGAAGATGGATCTGTGCATCATCTACTTTGTGTATCGTCACATTATGTTGAAAAGGCGAAAAAGAAATGGTAAGTTCATTCCAACAACTTTGCAAGAATTGAAGATGGGGCATTTCGTAACCTCTAAAAAATATAGGAAATGATAGGGACATGTGTTTTTTAAACCATTTTTTAATAGTAAAACCCATCACACACTTCTGATGATGAATCCAAAATTTAATGACCTCATCTCCAAAAGTTTAACTATACAAATCATAATTTTTTATATAAAAATGAGAAAAAATTTCAAATATTTAAATGACACAATAATTCCACTTGTAAACCCCAACGCAACTTGACCACTCTTGTCTACTAAAAAGGGGTTGGCAGCACTGATGTCTAGACAACAGACGGCGGACAAGTGGTGCATTTGTATAAATGAACACATAAGATGCCATACCTACTTGGAATATTTCGTGCAACTTTTGCCTCTGGCGTTCTCTAGTACACAATGGTTTGTTTTACAAAACATGACAGCAACTTTTTCAGATAGCAGAGCATAAAAGGACTAATTTGTTCCCAGTGACTTACAAAACATGACAACTTTTACCGTCATGTCTTGCACAGCACAAAACGCCTGCAGCATAACAGGGCTCTAAGCACAATATGAAAATATAGGTATACTAAACAGAAAGTAAAAATTATAGCATAAAAATAAATACATACAAACATAATATGAAGACTTCACTTGAAATTTTCTTGATAAGGGACCATGAAATAACTCAATTTATCTTAAATAAAATTCATCTGAAGTTGAAAATATAACATTTAAAAATAAATAACAGGAGATCAAATTGATAAACACAAATTGTTGAAAATTATTGGACAATCTATGTATTTCCAATAAAGTTGATGACATTTTATTATAATGGGATGCCATGAGGCAGTTTGCTACTTTATAATAACATAACTGGACAAATCGTAGTTGAGAGTTTTAATGAAATCACACTATACAACAATGACAGATAGTTTTTACGTGTGAAGTTTTAAAGTAATAAAAACAAAAACATTTGCATGCGTTTCAAATTTATCAGGAGACATAAGCATAGTAACAAAGATACAATTATGATGCTTTTGGAATAGAATGTTTACTGTTAAACTAAAATATCAAAATGGAAATAAATATACATAATAGCCATAGCATATTGGAAAGATTTTAATTTTGTGCACCATAGCATGAAATAGTTAGGAGCATGGTTGATTTCATAATAAATGTTGCCTAACCATTTAAAATATGACTAAATTTATAGAATATAAGGACCATTACAATATGACTACATTCATATAATATATGGAACTAAAAAAAAAATACATTTTGCTTGAAGAGCCAAACTTCTAACGCGCAGAGAAAGGATATAAAAAATTCACATTTAGCTAGGAGTATGTACAAATAAACTAGATTAACATTTTATTGTTAATGTAAGAACACAATCTGTAATATAACCAACTATTGAACTTGGAACAGCATTTTTTAATTTACACAATGCATATTGTTGCCCCCCCCCCCCCCCCCCCCACAAACAA
>CABFVZ010006030.1:0-11342 GCA_902151445.1 Timema monikensis
CGCACTCCGCACGGGTGCAGTCCAAATGGCCCTGTGGCATACCAGGTTGGTACCGAGAGTAGACCAGAAGGGGCGCACCAAGGGGGTACCAGAAGTGCAGCCGACGGAGGGTGCCGCCCGGATACTAAGTGTTTGACGACTAGAAGAGTACCAGGATGGAACAAGATGAACAGCCGGCGGAGCGTGCCACTGGGGCACCAAGAGTAGACAAGTGGGCGTGTACCAAGAAGTCACACGAAGCGGAGCCGACAGAGGGTACCTCCGTGGTACCAAGTGTAGACGAAAGGCGTGGCCGTTAGGAACGATCCGCAGGTCAAAGTGAGATGTACTCCCACTTCATCAACAGTAGCGGATGGTTAGTAATCGAATCGAATGTAGCGGGGGCTAGCTCCTGCGAGCCCGAGGTTCCCGTCCACTGGAGACCATACTGATCGACAAGGCCAGCGACCGCCAGCCGAGGTGCAGGATGACCCGGCGAAACGTTAAACAAACGTACCGTCCGTTATCCAACATCGAAGCCCCATCCTTTGGTGTGGAATATTGACCGTTCACTGCTTGTCCAAGTTAAACTTAATCGAAGGGCTCCGACTCTGAAACTAGCACAATCAGGCGAATCAAGGAGATGGGGTGAAGAGTCAAGCCCGTCCCAGTTCGGGACTATTACTAATACTGTGTCGAGAGACGGAGCTAAGAGCAGAGCCCGTCCCAGCTCTGGGCTACCTTTTGAGTGTGTGTAGAGACGGGGCCAAGAGTCGAACCCGTCCCAGCACGGGACTGCTACTGCGCCTGCGCGAGTAGTTACCGAAAAAGAGGGGCTAGAAGAAACATTAGAAGGTCGAATATGGCGGCTCGTCCATGGAAGGATAATTTAGGAGAGTAAATCGATTGAGGCTCGTAGAAGATCATGGAGGATAATAGTAGGCGGGTTTGAGCTAGAGGCCTCCAAAGGGAGCCAAGTTTAATGAATATTAGCTACTTCTTTAGGAGGCTACGAAACCATTTACTTGTACAAGATAATGTTAATTAGCTCGGCACATATTGATGGTATAACTATTATAAATAAATAGTTTATTAATAAAAATGTACATACCAGTATATATTTCCTAAGTTTTCAAAGTAGAAAATTAATGAACTTACTGAAAGAGTAACATGCCTAGAAGTCATTACATAGTCGCAAAGTCACTTCGTCAGATAATGTGAATAAGGGACTTGAGTGGATATTGATTTTAATTTGGTGCTCTGCCTCAATTATTGTAATAAAGATAATTTGAGATGTGGAAAAAATATGTTTAAAACATTATCAAATTAATTTTTGATTGGAAAAATAATTTCCCTCAAAAGTAGAGTAGTGTTTACTTAGACAATTATATAAAACTGAGAAAATCATTCTTTGAGTCTCAAGGAAGACCTCAAGCAAATCACTATATTAAGGGTTTTTACAGCAACTGGCCACAGCATCCAGTGGAAGTAATTAGTAGTGAGAACACTGACCTGCAGTCAAAACTCCTCTATACCAAGGACACTAACCTGCAGTCACAGCTCCTCTATAGATAGGACACTAACCTGCAGTCACAGCGCCTCTATAGAGAGGACACTAACCTGCAGTCACAGCACCTCTATAGAGAGGACACTAAACTGCAGTCACAGCGCCTCTATAAAGAGGACACTAACCTGCAGTCATGGCTCCTCTATAGAGAGGACACTAACCTGCAGTCACAGCTCCTCTATAGATAGGACACTAACCTGCAGTCACAGCGTCTCTATAGAGAGGACACTAACCTGCAGTCACAGCACCTCTATAGAGAGGACACTAAACTGCAGTCACAGTGCCTCTATAAAGAGGACACTAACCTGCAGTCACAGCTCCTCTATAGAGAGGACACTAACCTGCAGTCATGGCGCCTCTATAGAGTATACTAACCTGCAGTCACAGCTCCTCTATAAACCTGCAGTCATGGCTCCTCTATAGAGAGGACACTAACCTACAATCATTGCTCCTCTATAGAGAGGACACTAACCTGCAGTCACAGCTCCTCTATAGAGATGATACTAACCTGCAGTCATGGCTCCTCTATAGAGAGGACACTAACCTGCAGTCATGGCTCCTCTATAGAGAGGACACTAGCCTGCAGTCATGGCTCCTCTATAGAGAGGACACTAACCTGCAGTCATGGCTCCTCTATAGAGAGTATACTAACCTGCAGTCATGGCTCCTCTATAGAGAGGACACTAACCTGCAGTCATGGCTCCTCTATAGAGAGGACACTAACCTGCAGTCATGGCTCCTCTATAGAGAGGACACTAACCTACAATCATTGCTCCTCTATAGAGAGGACACTAACCTGCAGTCACAGCGCCTCTATAGAGAGGACACTAACCTGCAGTCACAACTCCTTTGTACAGGACATGTGTCCAAAGACTTTTTATTTACCAAATACATACTTCCCACCCTCCTTAAATTGTTAGAGCTGATCCTACACTTTACAACACAGTCAGTCAGTGAGAATATTCCCTCTTACCAAGCCATCAGGTAACAAACTAAGATAACAAGATTATTTTTTAGTTATTGGTATCAGATATAAATATCAATGTTTACCTAATATAATCTTTCAATTATTAAAGAAAAAAAATTAGCTTGCCCAAATAAAAAGCCAAATTTATAAGATAATTTAATTATTGAAAAATTAGTTTATGGCTATTAACAAAATAAAATTAACATAAATAAATCTTTTAAATGATATCAAATATTTAAATTTGAGAAATTATGGAGAAAACTTTGTTTCCAACTGTGAAAACTAACCATAAACTTAAGTATAATTTATATTTGATTGAATTTGGTGCTAATATTTACCAAAAATCTGAAACTCATAAATAAAATTATATCCAAAAGTGTTCAAGTGTTTTAATCTAAATATGTGTTTTTTTCCAAGCACATATTTAAAATAGTGTCCTCATAAAATAGTAAAAACAAATTGGTACCAAAGTACAAGATAAAATTCAAGATTTGTGATCATATTATAAAAAAATACTAAATAATTTATTTAGAATAAAATTGAATTACATAGTAGACTCTAGTACATACAGTTTCACATAAACCGTGGCAGTAAAACATTATGTAATTTTTAATAGCATTTCAAAATAATATATAATAATTATAGATGGATCAAATCCTATATTTCTTGAACTTTAATCTCAAATCCAAATCTTAAATATTCTTTCGAATTTCCAATCCAAATTTGAATCCTCAAATCGATCAAAATTAACAATTTTAGTTATTATAAAATTTAATTAAAAAAAAAAGTTGTCTTGATGCTACTGAACAAACTATATTTTGTTTATCATGTCTATTGTGTCACAAACAACAAAGATAACTCTTCTTAGTAAATTAATCATATCAATACCATGTAGAGAAGTAAAATACCCGGGTATTTATAACTAAGAGTAAATACCCTAGGGTTTTATCCAAATTTCAAAAATACCCGAGTATTTATGAATTCCCCTTGAAAACATAGTTTTTCGTATTTTTATTTTTAGTTCTACAAAATGCTATATAATTTATACAATCCATATAAAATAATGTACATGACTTGCTAGAAATATAGTGTGAATTAGACAATTTATATGAAAATTGATTCATCTTCTTTCCAATAATATAATGTTATATATATGCTATTACATATATGTTGTGTTTAAAAATCCGATATTGAGATGCAAGCAAGATGAATTAGATTATACATATCCATTGCCCTCTTCTATCAGTCATTCTTATTACTTAATAATTATTATTATTTCATATTTAATTCATCACTTTCACAAGTAGATGTAGTGACCATAATATCCTCTTCCTCTGTGTCATCTTCATCATCATTAGATTGCAGCTCAGTTTGTTCTAATGGTGTGTCACTGTTTTTCTCTTTTAGTTTATTTTCTTTTGGCTTGTTGCTACTGTTTAGTAATTTCCAGTTGTGAGATAAAAATGTTAACTTGTCTGCCCATTGTGTTAATTTTTTATTTTTTTTGCTATGCATCCAAGTGAATGTACTGAATATTATTTATGTGGCAGCTAATGCGACAAGGGCCTCGAGGATTCTTATTGCCACATCAGCAAACATATAAGTTCCTTGTAAGCCCCTCAACCATAACATTGGGCTTAACTCATTTTCAGGCACGCCATCCCAAATTAACTAACACAATCCTTTATCTCTGTAGTCAGCTAAATCTTGCCAAATTTTTACATTCAACTCATATGGTAACTTACTAGACATACAAAACTCATTGAATCAATAAATTCTGTTGCTTTCAATTTGTTGCCTTGTGCTGCTGGATTCAAAAGGTTGACTACCAGGTAGATTTTGCCTGCTCTAAATTTTTTCCGTTCTGTAAACTTTGTCAAAAGATTTTACTCTGCAGCTTTTTGGAGTGGGGACACAGGAATTTCTTTATTTAAGGATGATTCGAACTCGTTACATTTTAGATATACTTTGTGAATCTAGAGTGTGTTTGATTCGATCGCAGTTATAATGTCTACAATGGGATTAAAGATGTCGTCATTTATGTAATGTTACTTATGATGTAAGTTATTTTAATAGGGCTTATTTGATTTTGTAAGTGTAAAAAGGAAAATAATATCAAAAAAATTTTAAAATTACTGATTTTATTATTTTTATATACTAGACTTAATGTAGTTGATATACCTCTATGATTGTATTAACATATAAAGACTTATTTTAGTGTAGAATTTTTTTTCAGTGCAACACTATACACAAATTGTTTTTATAAATTAATTTGTTTCTGCTTCTTCGTATTTATAATCTCTTAAATTTTTTTAGGGCTATTACAATAATTTTAAGTTGTAAAATAAGTTATTATAAGTTTATTTATAGTATTATAGTCAAAACAAATTATTTTATTTCCAAAAAATTACTTAAAGCTATAAATACCCTAATTTTGGGTATTTACCCAGAGAAGGGGTAAATACCTGGGTAAATATAAATTTATAACTACCCTACCCACTGGGTATTTACCTGGCCCACATCACTAATACCATGTTATCCTTTTTTATGATTTTGTTATTCTTTCATCTACACAATTCTATGTTATAAATCCTTTGAGCAATTGCTTAAACTATTTGTTATATCAAGTCCAGGTATTCATAATTATATTATAATTTTTTTTAAGAGCTTTACAAATCTCGAATACACACTACCGTACAATATAACTGTCTGGCGACTGTACATAATAACATGTTTAAAACACATCATCGAACAAAAAAGGCGACCATAATGATTTATCCTTATTTGTAACCTCTCTCTATAAGGAAAACCTCTTTTCGCTTTAAGAGGTAAATGTATTATATTTTATTTGGAATAAAGTACAGGAAAGGTGGATAGAAATATATAAAAAGGACTAACACAATATGGCTTTTACAATGAAAAGAAGAACACAGTTCACACTTTATATTGCTGTCACTGACCAAAGAGGTTTTGGCTGCCTCTTTAAGAAAATCGATCGTCATTGCCCAATCCCCGACCTAGGTTTCATTCTATCAGAACTCATCAGAGAGGAGTGTGAAACGCACAACGCAACTTCCTAAAAGAGAAAACCAAAAAACACAAAAGGGAGAAAATGGAAAATTGTACAATTTTCCATTTTCTCCATTTTGTGTTTTTTGGTTTTCTTTTTTAGGAAATTACATTGCACATTTTATCTTTATTTGTGCACATTTATCCAGTATTTACTTTTGAGGCCAAGTGGGTGAGCGCATCACATGTGTGTTGTTTATTCATCTCTCATTAAAGATGAATGCTATGCCTTTTTTAAAATCTTTAGTGACCATGTATAAACATTAAACTGTTGTTCTTACTAAAGAAAAAAACTTGAAATAATTACAAAAATTTAAAAAGGGTCATCAATGAAGTCATCAAAGGACGAGTTTAATGCTGATGAGCAAATAGTGTGTGGTATTTAAAAAAAATATTAAATATGATTTTTTTTTTCAGGCTAATTTTTTCCCCTAATACCTCAAAGAATCGGGAGAGTACTATTCTAGGTGGTCTTTCTTCATTATATTTACATTTTTTTTTAGTATATTCTTCCTTTTTATTCATTTATTTTTATAAATTTACAAAATAAATAAACTGAGAGAATTGCAGAAAAACAAAGCCAAAATAAAAACGCCATCACTCATTTCAATATTTTGATGCATTGAAATATTGAAGTGTGTGTAAATATGTATTAAGTGTTTTTACTTTTATTTGTGCTCTGTTTTTCTACAATTCTGTATGTTTATTTGTTTTATATTATATGTTGATTAATCCACTTTATTTACTACACATAATAAGATTATTGTACTTGACTAATTAGTTGGAGATATACAAATATATTTTTAACTAGTGCTACACTCTGGTGTGTGTATGATAGTTAATAAGGGAAATATTATCAAGGTAAAGATTTATACAAATGTAGGCTTCTTTGAAATTGTTACCAATTTAAATGAGGAAAGAGATGGTTTTTGATATCCAAAGGAAATTTTATTTTATTTTTCATTTATTTTAAAAACTAAACAAATATATAAAAAATAATTAAATAGAAACATATCATCCATGTTTACCAAATTCCCCTTTTTTAAAAATTGGGATTTCCTGTTTTATCTTATGGGTAGTTTCTGTCACAATTATTAGATTACAATTCTTAAGAGTGACCAGTAAAAGAATAAACCAAGGTTCATTCATCAGGAAAAAAACAATGTATAAGTTGAGTGTAGCATTGAGACGACATTATAACAACAGTCTTAACGCAGCTTGCTGCTGACAACATCAATGAGCTCGTCGACCCTCGCCGAGACCCCGCGGAATTTGCCTGGCTCTGGCCCTATCATCTGAATTAGCTGAGGGACGTCTTGTGGAGATATCTGGCAGAACCGCGCTAGGGCTTTCATGCAACGGAACAACTGTTCCTCTGGTGGGGAACTGTTGAAATATTGTAGTACAGCCATCGTCAGTTCCACTGCCACATCGTCAAACACCTGTTGGTACAACAATTGTCATCAAACATAGCATGTGGCCAAGTATAATACAACTCAAACAATCTCTAAGACCATCATTTAGTTGAATTATAACACAAATCCAAGACATGCTTGTTATAAAATACAGATTTTACTGAAGCTTGGTATATAGAAGGGTGAGTCATGCCTGAAGACAGAATAAATCTTTTAAATAACAAATGGTAATTCACATTATGAACCTTAAATTTGAACTAGATTGTCTGCATAGGAACATTTTTTTTTAGATCATAGCCTAAGTAATTATTATGCCTTATCAAAGTGGTTTGGCATTAGTGTTGAATGAGAATGATATTTGTGTTGTTAACAGGGAATCTAAGAATATAACTTTTGTTTGAAACTGTGTAAGGCAAAAAGCCCCAAGGGGTTGATTCAATAAAGTATCGGTAAGTCCTCGACTTATATGGATTAAAGTTACACCGGTTCATATATATACATTGCATTACTTTGGCTTACAACCATCAACGCCATCTATCAAACATCACTTTAAACATAATGGCATTCCTTGTAAATTAACACATAGGGGACAGTATCTCAACATTTTGGTTGTTTCTACCTTGAGCGCAAGTAATTTCCTCAGAGTTTTCTTTCATTAGCAGAACATATATGTCAAAAAAACAAACCTATTTAAGCAACATTTCACTTGCACTGTTGTTCAGCTTTT
Organism: Timema monikensis; assembly: GCA_902151445.1. Classification (NCBI taxonomy): domain Eukaryota; kingdom Metazoa; phylum Arthropoda; class Insecta; order Phasmatodea; family Timematidae; genus Timema; species Timema monikensis. The sequence continues at coordinate 7,725 of CABFVZ010006030.1, forward strand.
GAAAAAGTATTTGGGAAAATTAAGCATATATAATTTCCCATAAATTATTATGTTTAAAAGAATTGACTGAATCACCAGTTAAGATTAGTAGAAATTGGGACATTCCATTAAAAGTATTATTTTATTTTATTCTAGAATAATAGAACATTTGTGTTCTATATTATATTAAACTTGTGAGTAAATTAAAACTCAAGTTAATAAAGAATGTTTCAATTAGTTTATAAAGACTCATGGACACGAGAAATTAACCTGAAACCTTTGGCTTAGAGCACGGATGTTATATCACTGAACTATGATGGATGTATGGAATTCATCGGGCACTTGGAGCTATCATTGAATACCACAGTCACCGGCAACTCAGGGTCAGATTTATGCTGCAGCTCATAAAAGAGTTATTTCCAAGGGATTAGCGAAGTACATCTGCATTTATAATCCTGTAAAATTAAATATTGTAAGAGCTGCAGCATAGATATGACCCCATTTTCAATTATGAATCCAACAACCCAATTAATTCAACAAATACATCACAGAATCAGCTTTAAACAATGAGTGAATAATGACCCCGAGCAGAGGACAAAGCCTGGAATAGCTCAGTATTAGAGCATTGGCTAACTAAGCCAAAAGTTCCAAGTGCAATTCCTTTGTCCAGATAATATTTTTCAACTAAATTAAATATGTCAGTGACAGATGTATCCATAACCTAGGGTTATTTTCAACTTCAGTAATATATGTTAGCAAACTTTTGATAAAATAAAAACAGAACCATGCAAAGCACCGTGCCACTTTACTATCACTTTGGTCAAGAAAACAATACCTCCCTCTAGATCATCATAAAAAACTTGAATCCAATATCTAATAAAAGCTTAAGGTTTAAAATACATATTCAATGGGTAAAAATGTAATCACTAGCATTGTAAAAGCATTTAGTTACTATTCAGCCAATTGATAAGATTGTGTCTGTGAAGAAGATTGTGTCAGACTGCATGAGAAATATAAATGATTTTACTAATCACCATCTAGCGCAGGAGGAAAGAAAGAAATAACAGAAGCCTCCAGTTAATCCCAACCGTTTGCCAACATCTTTCAATTCAATACATAAAGCCAAGTATTGATATCAATTCAAGTATGACAAGTTTAACTTTTGATCATATATTTTGCTATATGCCAACATTTTTGGACTAAACCATGAGATTAACTAGGTAAATGAACCAGCTATTTCACAAAGTATTGATACAGATGTAGGTAAGCATTTATTTTTACTATTCAGGTTTGTGTTACAGTTGAGTTCAATTAAAGGACGAGAATAATTTTATAAATATTTGCTATCATTTGTGTTTTGGTTGCAAACACATGTGCTATTAAATAACAATGTAATCAAATAAAAGCATAGGTTTGAACTAAATATGCAGAGGCCTAATCAGAACTTACTCTTGGGGGAAGTGGTAGGAGGGAAAGGAAGAAAATAATGTATCAAAGTTATTAACCCTGTATTTTTTCCCAACTGACAATTGTAGAAACAATTTTAATGTGTCAAACTGTATAGCTTTTGAATATCAATTTATAAACATGGTCTTAAAATCCTCTGCTTGCTCTCATGTTGAGGTATAGTTGAGCGAGCTTTATGAGTAGAACAAGTTATCGAGTCAATGCCTCAAATCAAAAGCATTTAAAGATTTACACCCTATTATTGTTGAGTTTGTCGGTAAGTTCAAACAAATCGCGTCTTTGTCCATTTACCATATGGTAAAGGTGGTTTGATAGTTATTCTAGATAGGTAGTCTTTTCAGCTCATGGCAGCAGTAACATCGAAATGTTATTTCATCCTCAGTAGACCCTTGACTAATGTATCTACACTGAGGTTTCTGTTAACCGAATCACACACCAGTGTCAAGTTCACGAAACAGTTGTGCATGGAGTGAAACATTTCCCTTTGTTGTTAATATTTCATCTTGTGTGTGATGTGGCTAGATTGACATAGTTCTATGTAGGTACCCTAAAAAGCTGTTAAAGTAGTTTCTCTTTTGAATTTTATGAATGCACAGCACTGTTGTGTACAGGTATTTTGTGTGTATATAATGTACACTATACCTTTAAGTTCTGTTCTGATTAAATTTCATTATAAGTAAATTTAAAGCACTTTTACTGTAGGCTCTACTTATTTTCATACAAATGCAGTATAATAATTATACAACCTCATGTATGGAGGCAACCGCAATATTTGACAAATGTTCTTTCAACCTTAAGCTATTAATTGAGATTGCAGGAGATGAAGGTGACTGCTCCTCCAATTACTTGGAATAAATTAGTTTTTACTGTATTTGAGACATTCTATGGAGAAGAGAAGTGCCCTTGAAGTGTAAGGAAGTGTTGTACAGGGTGTACTTTGTACCCAATGTCACATATGCAGCTGAAACATAGACATTGAATGTAAGAGAGACTAGAAAAGCGGAGGCCATGGGAATAAAGTTTGTGAAGAGCATGTTAGCTGTCATGAGGAGAAACAAGATTAGGAATTAAGTTATCCGGGAAAGGGTGGGAGTACATGAGATATTAGAGGAAGCAAGACTGAGAAGGTATTGGCATATAATGAGGATTGTACAAGAGAGGATGCCAAATAAATTTCTGGAAATGAAGTATGTAGGAAAAGGACCTCAAGGGGGAGCAGATAACAGGAAGTGTAAAATTGAGAGCAGAAGAATGGTGGAAGGATATAGGAAGATGGAGGCATTTTACTAAACTGACTTGACCACAGGATGGAAACAGTTGATGATGATGATGATGATGATGATGATGATGATGTATTTTAGTACCAGTTAGAAAAATCCAGCTTAATTTGGAATGTGATCGATTTGGAGCTGGGTTTGGCAGACAATGGCGAAGATGGTTAGGTTCTCGTGAAGTTTTTCCTGTAACTTGGGAAATATATGTTGAGAATCTCTGGGATGGTAGAAGGTGGGGGTGTAGTGCAGTCTTGACAGCGATACTCCAAGTACATGATGTATTGTGATTCCACCATTGATTCCTGACAGAGGTAGTTGAAACCATGATGACACTTCCAGTGTAGTTTTCTCTTCTTGTTGTGTACTTATGTGAGGTAGTTTGTATTGGTGTTGGACACCATCAGGCTTTACACTCCTGGTAATAGTATGATTCTCCGAACAGACTCAAAAGCAACTGGATTGTCTTGCATTTAACATAGCAGAAGATTCTTTCATGTTGAGCATTATAACTTATTGTCAAAAGTAGAGTTATGTATATACTAAATATTAGGGGTATGCCAAGTACAATTTTAGTATTCATAGCAGACTCAAATTAAATATATGAATTAGTATCCAAGCCAAATAAAAATATTTTTTATTTGCTATTAAAAAAAAATATATACTGTGCATCTGCGCATATAAATTTAACTTAGCTTAGAACATAGTTTATGAAATGTTTTATTGCAAAAATGTCTAGAATATTTTGGATTAATCTGATAAATTAATTTACTCTTTCAACATTTCATTATTAAATTACTTTCAATTTTTGTCTTATTAAAATTAATTTATAGTGTACAACAGTATTAAATGGGAAGATATTAAACATCAATAATAAGTATTTTAGTCATTTTTTTTTTTT
>CABFVZ010006030.1:11505-23038 GCA_902151445.1 Timema monikensis
AGATAGTTGTCCGAGCTAGCCAATGTTTCTGATCAGGATATGAAGAGGAGGCTGAGGATGTTCTTGAGCAAGATGTAGGTAATATAGGGTAGGTAAAGAGCTAAACATACTAGTGAATATGTTCAAACCCATTTCAGTGGCTGAATGGTCTAAGGTGTCACTTTAATGTTAGACTGGTCTGCTAATGATGGGGAGATCTGGGTTTGAATCCCAGTCAAGTATACTGAGGGTGTTTTTTTTTCTAAATGGTTTACCACTCTCCTTCCAAGCAAATGCAGGCAGATTACCTATAAAACGCTTCCTTCCTCATCTCTACCCCATCATATATGTGTATAACCAATGTGAATAGGTTATAAGATATGATTATGAAAAAATGTTTCCAGGCAGGATGTGAGAAAGGGAGGAGGGAGATAGAAGGTTAGTCTAGCTACGAAAAGAAAACTACCTAAGAGATTGACTTTGCCTGAGGTACTTTCTCATGAGTATGCATGTATTTTGTCCCTCAAAGAACTTGAAAAACTAACTTGGTACAGATGAATATTTATTATTTAAATGAGCAAGATTCGTTACAGAGTAATCAAGCTCCTAAGTTTTGTTTTCCAATACATTTGATCATATATATATATATATACAAAATCACACCGTTTCATTATAGGTTGGCAATAAACTGTGAATATAGCTCAGAAAACAACTCAGTATTTAATTCATCCTCACTAATTATCTCCACCCTGCATACTCCCTTTGCTTCAACAATATCTTTGCATTCATCTATTCCTCTTTGAATATGTCCCACAAACTCTTTATTTAAACAATCCTTTCATGCTCTTGTAGAGTTAATTTTTTGGTCATTAATCTTTCATATTGCTCTCTCACACTTTTACTGGTATCCTGCAACTTTTTCCACTTTCCCTCTCACTTGATTAGTACTCTTGTGCTGCTTCCTCACAAAACTCATACCTAATTCAACTAGGTAATGAGATAGCTAGCAAGTGATATGCTCCACATACAGCCCTAGTATTCTATACTAAACTTCTAAGTCTTTCCTCATACACGACATAATCAATCATAAAATATAGTGTTCTAAGTTTTATAATATTGAGATATGGTTAGTTGTGAGGAAAACATATGAGAGTATGGTATATATACAAAAGATTATTGTCTCAATTACTTTTGTTAACATATTAAAGTGACTACGATATATTATACGACCATACTGATATTTCAAGGGTTTTTATGTGAGACACATAAAGTTTTGTATTATAAATACAAACTAGATATATTATTGCAAATTAATCAAATTTAACAATTAAAAAAAAATCTTTAGATACTAGATAATGAGCGCATAGTGGAAATTAAATTTTTAATTTCACCTGGGCGACAACAGTTTGTCTTAGTAGGGGGACTTGAGGTTGAACGGGGTCAATTCATTTTGTAGGACACTTTTAATAGTTTTTACATCTTGCTTCTTTTTGGCACAAACCCACAATGTGACATAACAGTGTTGATGATCCACCCTACATTGTTACATAAAATGATTTTTTTTTTATAATCTTCTAACAATGAGCCTTTTTTTTTCTATAAGAAAAGGGTATCATGTGATAAGTGTCACTTGTAACAAAGAGATTGTTTGTCAAGAGAAAAAGTAGAATAAATACACATTTAAATCATAAAAACAAATGTGTAGATTTGAACAGATAAAAAGAAAGTTGTTATATAAGGAAAATTTTACAGGAAAGCGGGACGAACTCATCAGAAGTTTGAAACGTGCAATGCAACTGCCTAAAAGAGGAAGGAAAAAACATAAAAGAGAGAAAAAGGAAATAGGTAGACAAAGTTGTGTAACCCTGACCCAAACTCCCCCTTACTTACAACAAAACACCATAGCACCCTATCCTTCCTTCCCCTTACACCAATATATATCCCCCCCTCGATCAGATCTTTCTGCTATACACATTTAACAAAGATATTTGAATACATCTGGGTAAGGTGGAATTCAAAAGAATACCCCCATTTGTGTGGAGAGAGAAAGATGGAAACTCATCATAATTTTCATAAAAATGTTTCCAGCCTGTGGTTGGGTCTGTTTAGTCAAACATTTCCAGCTTCCTCCTATCCCTTACACACTCTGTTATCTGCTCCTCCCACTAATCCCGTTTCTCCTTGTGACAGCTAACACGCTCCTCACAAACTTCATTCTCATGACCTCCACTTCCCTAGTCTTTCTTACATTCACTGTCCATGTTTTTGCTGTATATGTGGCAATGAGTACAACACTTCAAGGACACTTCTCTTTTCCATGGTAGGTCTCTTACACACCTGTAAAACAACTTTCGCTGCTGACCTCTTTTTATTATATCCTCTATTCTCTTCTCCCACCCATCATCACAACCATGCTTCTACAAATTGTATCTTTATCAGCTCCATTCCATCCAACTTTAAAGTTCTACTAGGACTTATTCTTTTTGTTGTCATTATCATCACTTCATACTTCGCCATGCTGAATTTCATTCCATTCCTGTACTTTCTCTTCCTTTCCCCTCCCCCATACCATCAAGTCATTAGCAAACATAATGGCTCTCATTTTTTCCTCCCCAAGTTTCCTCGCCACTTTATTCATGAACATTTCCGTTAACATCACCGATTGTATTGGTGAGAGCACTTCCCTGCTTCACTCCATTTTGTATTTGGAATTACTCCATCCAACCCTTCTCTGTCTTAGCACAACTCATGTTATCCTCATACATACTCTTTCCATTAATAATAACTCCTATTTCCACCTCTGCCCCCCTTCATTGTTTTCCAAACTCTATTTCTATCCACATAATCATATGCCTTCTCCACACAGGCCTACATAAATAACACTTATAAGTCCTTCCCAAATTCATACCTTCTTTTCACCAGATGTCGTATAGAATCATGAATCATCTATTTAGGGAAAAACACCCTTAGTGAATCAGGCCAGGATTTAAACTCCAACGTACTTGTTACTGTTGAAGAGACAAGATGATATTCTTTGAATTGAAAAATGACACCTGGGCACAAGAAACAAACCTGGAACCTTTGGTTTATTACGCCTAAGTTCTACCACTGAGCTATACAGGAGCCGTCCCATGGCCAGGCTCATTCTTTATTCATATTTTAAGACAGAGTAGATGATGGGCGTGTGGAAATAGTCAGCTACTTATGAGTGATCAATTAAGATCACAAGCTATCATATAACACAGCCACCTTTGACTTGGAAACGTTTTAAGTTGCCAATAGTACAGACACACATACACCACTGTACAAATGCACATATCATGATGGATTAAAGAGCCAAGCTAAATTTATATTAGATGTGGCTGTAACCGTAATTAATAAATATAATAGCTTGGCTAACTAATCCATCATGATATGAACATTTAAACAATGCTCATTGTACTATTGGGAGCATAAAGCCCTCCCGAGCCAAGGTGGCTGTGTTATATGATAGCTCGTGATCTTAATTGATCACTCATAAGTAGCTGACTATTTCCACACGCCCATCACTTACTCTTCCTTAAAATACGAGTGAATAATGAGCCTGGCCACAGGACAACTCCTGGATAGCTTAGTGGTTAGCCATTGGCATACAAAGAAAAAGATCCCTGGTTCGATTCTCATAACAAAGAGTAATTTTCCAATTTAAAGAAGATGATATTTATATGCCGCTATAACCATAATTAACAAATATAATAGCTTGGCTGTTTAATCCATAAGTCTAGATGATCCTGATGATTAATCTATGTTCCCACCTGTACGGGTTTCAAAAATAGTGTTTAATAATGAATGCTTTCTTTTGGGATTATTTGACCTGAGAGGATTGTGTGTTGATTTTACATAATAGGAATATATGTTTATTTGAAATGGAAGGAATGTATATTTATTTGACATGAAATGTGTTTTTGTTTCTTTTATAACGTGTATTTGTACCTGGGGTATATGCATGTATAAATTTAATTATTCTAATAAAATAGGGATGAGGTAGATATAATTTTAGAGGAATTGTAACAAAAGTGTGTGAAGTGATAGTGGTAAACTATTTACTAAATACTACCCTTGGTACACCTGACCAAACTATTTACTAGATACTACCCTTGGTACACCTGACCAAACTATTTAGTAAATACTACCCTTGTTACATCCGACCAGTATTCAAATCCTGATCTCTTCGTCACCTGCAATCTAGTACAACATGTGAGTGCCATGTTTTTAGACTGATCAATCACCATTACGGGTATATAATTACTTAAAAACTATTACCTGTTTGTTTGTAACAATTAAACTATTGAGATTAAAGAAATATTTGGCCTATGAAGTTTTCAATCATAAAGGATGTAACTCAAACATAATTGCAGCACTAAAAAGTAGAGTGTTATAGAAAATACATTTGTTTGAATAACTGGTTCAGAATGATAAAACAAGGTGCCCATAAAGCATTTTACATTTGTATTAATTGTTTCCTTATCTCTGTGCATTATGAAAAGGTTAATACTAATATGTCCTGCTACCTTGGAAATGCAGCCTGATGGCAATATTCTTCTAAGAGGTTTGTTTTGATTCATTTTCTGAAAAAATGGAATTAAAATACACCTACAAATATCTTTTTTATCAAAATTGAGCATGGAAAAACAACTTAAATAAAAATCAACAAAAAAAAACTAATCAATGAGCCTTTGATGCCTTGTAAGGAAAATAAAAAAGTTGACTTTGTGCACAAACAATGGGTATTTGAATTTTAAATAATATTACTACAGTTGAAATAAATTTTATTTGTGTATTTTCATTCAAAAGTTGTATTGTAATTACTTTTAATCATTATCATTACTACTCTCCCCCAATCTCCCTATTCATACAGGTTATATGCATGTTAACATTATGCAACTATGATGAGGATGAGAATATATTTTCTTTCTTTACAATGTGTCTTACTATATGTTCTTGTTATATTCTCGTCTAGTGAGTATGCCAATGTGTCAAGGATAAGGAAGATTGAATTTAAAGGAAGTGTACATATATTTGTGTGGAGGGATAGTGGAAAACCAACCATTTAGGGAAAACCCACCTTGAGTACATGCAACTGGGATTCAAACCCTGATCTTCTAGTCATCACCAATCAAGTATATTGGCTACCAGGCCACTAAAGGTGCTCAAAAAGCTTTACTCAATTTGAGTTTGTCTTTCTGTTTTAATAGTTTGAATTGAGTAGATATGAATGCCTGCATTTGTCTAAACTGAAATATTGAAGTGTTTGTAAATATGTGCTGCGTATGCCGTATGTAATACATTTATTTGTACTTCACTTCCTACATTCGTGATTAAGGGATTTTATATTGTTCATATAATATTATTTTAAAAGTTGAAATAAACATCTTCATTAATAACCCAATACAAATACATTAGACTGAATTATTTGTATGATTTGACCTTCAAACAATGTTTCTTGAACTTTTTAAAACTAAATTTTATATCAGATTTTTTGTTATGTCTTACTACCTGTTTGGGTTATATATGTTATAGGAAAAGTAGATTGTTAGGGAGAGTTGACTCGGCCTAGGTACACAGCATTCACGATAAGTCTTTATCTGGATGACAGTTCGAGAATCCTATGTTTAGGTTTTGGGTTGCCAACACTTGTAAAAGATCACAGTTTTGTTATAAATGTAAAGATCTTTAATTACCTGTTATATATTACATTTAAAATAACGTAAACTTAAGTTTTCCCATACTATTTAATTTTTTTTAAATAATTTCTTTTTATCCAACTCGAAACAATATTTTAAACATAATTAAAAGTACTTATTTTTTGTTTTGGAACGTAACTGATTTTGTGTAATACAGTGCACACATCAATAGCTTTTAATACAGGCAAGGTATTTACTTGGAAAAGAGAAAATTGTTGTCACTTTTTTACATACAATATTATTATTATTATTATTATTATTAGCACCGAGTCTTACTACCCATTCGGGTTATACACACTTACGCTAATGTGTAATGGTAGGGTGATTGTGAGATGAAATGAAGGACCTACAGCTTAACGTGGAATCCGAACCACGATGGAGGCCTGGCTACATACAATAAATGATTTTATGATTATTTTATCGTATTTTGAAATATTTAACTCAATAAAATATTTTCATCAACTGCGTGTCTGCATCATTGTAAAAAACTTGTTTACCGTTATGTTCAATCATATGGTTTAGATTCGTCTGTCGCCATTTTGAAGCTATGTTCGTTAGAAGTTTTTGTGAAAGTGGTGTTAATATTTTTTTAAGGGGAATAAAACTATAAATAAACTTTGTGTCCGACCTCAAATAAATATATAAGTAATATTGGCCTAAATTACTGTGGTTAACTATCACATTAATATATTGCCATCTGTTTTCATTACGGTCATCCAAAGTGATAGATGTCAGCTGTTGGCGTAGTGATATATTAGGGATTACTTCTAGTAACATTTCGAGCTGTCATCCAGGTAAACTTAGCTCATGAATGCCTTATAACATCGACTCTTACTAAAAGTATCAGTAAAAGTTGATTGAAAATAAACAGAGAATAAACAGATCAACTTTTCTTAGGAAGAGTTAACTATGCCTGCTGTGGTTTAGTAAAAGTTGATTCCGCGCTGTTTCTCTCCACATGCAACTGTTTTGAATATCCCAGCTCTATTTGTTTACTATTGTTACCTTTGATCACTCGTCCATTTGTTGTAGTTTTCAACAGTGACCAAGGATTCAGTGTGTGTTTGATTAATTAGTTTCAGTGTGTTTTTAGGTTAGGTTAGGTTAGGTTAGGTTAGTTAACTTTTACCAACTCAAGGTAGTAAGAGTATACTTTCCCTAGGTACAGGCAACTCTGACTAGTAAATGTTGATCAAAATTCATCACTTTTCGCTTTTAATCAACTTTTACTAAAAAGACCAGTAAGAGACAACTTTACCTAGGCCGAGTCGACTCTTACTGGAGAATCTACTTTTCCTGTAACATTTATATATATATATATATTAACTAAGTTTGCTAACATATAAGGAATAAGGAAGGTTGAATTCAGATGAAGTGTACACACATTTGAGGGAAAGCACAAAACCCTTTAGGAAGAAAAGCTAAATACACCTGACTATAATCTGAACCTCGATGTCCTATCATCATTTGTCCAGTTTGTTGTGATAACGACGCCTTAGACCACTAGATTACTGAAGAAGGCCTATTTTATTTATGTGTGTTTGTGTTTCTCATTCATGTAATAAGAGTTGACTATAATGTCTGACTACGCTGCTTAATTTCAACAGATAAATTAAGGTCATCATCATAAATTTCTTATAATCAAAATTAATTGTGAAATGCAATTGTAATAATAATGACAAAATATTAAGTAATTCTTATGGTGTAAATTTTACCAATACTATCTGTGTAGGAAACATTTAACCTAAACATATCATTATTGTCACACAACTATTTAAGGAATATATCTTTTTCTCCTTTGATCGAGGTGAATAATTATTTCCTGGGCCTGTTTAAATATATAATACTGATAAACAATATTGGCCAAATATTGATATAATATTTCTAGATACATGCAAGTCAACAGATTATATTTCTAAAAGTATTTGTCATTAGCGAATGTGATTTAAGGTCAGTAATTTATGGAAGTTTTTATGAAAACATAAATTTTTGGACACAGAACATAAAATATTACTTCAGTAGATTTGTTTAGTTGACTTTCTACATCCTATAATATCAACATTTCTTGAATATCTAAGATGATCTTAGTGACAATCGATGATCAACTTTTTAAATGAAGATATAAAGTTATTATCAAATTCCATGATGTACATAAAAAAAAACCTGTAAATATTAATACAGGTAGAAAGTCAAACCATACACATCTATTGAAGCAATATTTTGTCTATTGCTTCTTAAAATATATTTTGTTTTTTAAAAACTGCGAAAATAATGGCCTTAACTCATATTTTCTTCCATTCCACCATATTTTATTAAATTTATAATTTAAAATCGAGTATTAATGATCCAAACTACTTTTTAAAGACTGAGCAAAACCTCAGTCGCTTGTTTTTTAAGTTCCAAAAGCTGCCAAGATGTTGTGTTAGTTCACGCCAAGGTGAGGAGACGACAGGGGCAGGTGCGCTAATGGCAAACATCCACAAAGAGGATGGGGGGCAATACAGACCACGGTTTTTACCTCCTTGCACGCGAGGTTGTGCATGATGGCCGACCCACGGTCCTGGAGAGTGGTGTTGTCGGCCAGCAGCGAGTTGACCGCAACCTTAGTGGAGACCCTGATGTTACTGATGGTGGAGTTACAATACTGCCATTCGGAGATGTACAGGAGCCATTCTGAACTACTCAGGTTCTCAAATAGGTTGCAAATCTGTTTAGGAAATAAAAACTATTTAAAGGTATGTTAGATAGTGTCAAAAGTAACAGACAGCATTATTCATTTTACAAAATCAATGCAGCAACATAGAATGAGTAGAAATTGACTGTTGTATTTAGGATCATTATTATCTATTTCAATTTACCCATATGCACAGCAATGGGTAACCAAATCCTGACCACCTCCTGATTTAAATCTGAGATAATCTATTTTCAATAAAAAAAACTAAAACAAACTGTATTATTTACTCATTTATTATTTCGATTATAATTTTGGTTAGGCTTATATATATATATATATAATATATATATATATATATATATATATAGTTATTAATATTTCAGCAAAGTATTGATCCATTCAAGTCTCCATTCGGTTGCATTAATTTGGCAACAATGCACGTTTTCAGTTATTTTTCAAATTCTTCGAGCATGTAGTCTCATGTAGTATCTTCTTGTGTTTTATATGTCTCTTTATATGAAAATGGAATAATTCTGAATGGTGGACATGTGAGAAGTGTAAGAAGGAATGAAGAAAGGAGTGTGTTTGTTCCTATCTAGGCACAAACTAACTATTCTTTCAGGTTGGTTTCTTTCACTATTCCTTACATTACATAATTGTAGTGTTTTTACTTGGTCTTATAAGTTACTATATACTTCCAGGCCATCAGGCACTAGTTTATTTCATCATAATTTATCCATATAAAATAAATGAAAAAATAAATTAATAAGTGAAAATTGAATGAATTTGAATTTAAAATTAAGTAGTTTAGTGTATGTGTAAAGTCTTTCCTTTTTACTTTTTTTTTTTGTTTTATCAAGGCAACAATGCTGAAATATTACTCTATCTGTGTTTAAGTGTGTGTGTGGCTACTTCTAATACAGAAGACAGGAAGATGTCACCTTTGTGCATTGGGTTCTTCCCACATTTTTCCTCTTCTTTAGTAAAATGTTCACCTGAGTTTATTTTTCTTTTGTTTTATTTTTATCAATTTCCATTACTATTAAATCATTTAACCATTGGCCCTCCTTTTTGTTAAACAATTTATCCATATTGTGCATTTTGCAGATTTCTTACTTTTGCTATGGCACTAGGAACTCGAAAGTTCATTGCCACACTCACAAAATTGTACCATCTAACCCTATCTTGAGCTAATTCTACCCAGTCCACCTTATTAGACTGTCTCTTTAGAGTTAATTCTAATGTTATTCTCCCATCTAGATCTTCCCAATGATCTCTTTCTATTATATTTGAACACGTTTATAGATCATTCTCTTTCATTATAAATGGAAGAAGGTACAGGAAAAGTGGATTGAAACATATGAAAGGGACAAACACAATATGGCGTTTACAATGAAAGTAAGAACACAGTTCACAATTTACATTGCTGTCACTGGACAAAGAGGTAATGGTTGCCTCTTGAAGAAATTTATCACCAACACCCAATCCTTAAAGATATTATATATTCACAGCCAATTGTCTTTTCCTGTGTTTGTCATTTATTTTTTCCTTTTACATGTTCCTATATATGTGTTCTACTATTCTTTACCAATTTCCTTTTTCTTCCATTTGTATGTTTTTTGTTTCCTCTCGTAGGAAGTTGCATTGCATGTCTCACACTCCCTTGATGAGTTTTGATAGAATAAAACCTAGGTCGGGGGATTGGTTGGTAACGATTGATTTTCTTCAAGAGGCAGCCAGTACCCCTTTGTCAAGTAGCAACAATGTAAAGTGTGAACTGCGTTCTTATTTTCATTGTAAAAACTGTATTTTGTTAATTGCCTTTTAAATGTTTTACTTCCACCTTATCTGTATCTTCTTCTAAATACATAGATAAGGCTAAATAAATTTGTCATATGATAAGTTCTGTAAATACTCTTAAACAGAAGCTCATGCTCCTATTATCTAAGTTTGAGAATAATAACTTACCTTGTTTTTCAAATATAATGGCACAGTTAAAAAAGTATGCTAGAAATTACAACCCAAATATTTACAATGATCAAATTAAAAAATAAGAATGCAGAGTTTTAGAGCCGTTTTCCACACTACATAAAACTTGATGGTGTGATTAAATGTATTAGTTTCCCATTTGTTACAGACATGAAGGTAGAAGCAACTGCAGAAAAACTTTCATATCTATTTAAAATGTATATTGAAACACTGGGCACATAAATAATTCAACTACAAAATATCTAAGGAAAATTGGCTGATGACGCACGGTTGCCACATGTACCAACTTCATCCATGTTCTTAGTCAACAAGATACATGACGCTCTGGGATCTGCACGCATGGCACACATGGTTCTTTACCGTGGTACATTTTTTATGAAACACTGCTTTAGAATACTTACAACCTAGATATTCTGATATTAATCTACATTGGTAGCTCTAGCAGTGTATTAATGTTATTTAAAATAAAGCTATATTAGCAGTGATTACACGCACTTCAGTGGCCATTTGGTCTAAGGTGTCTTGTATGGTAAAGACTACTTTACAAAAAATACTATACTAATATAGTGTAACAAGGTGTGATTAAATACAATGCCATATTAGTAATTGTTATCTGTGTGATATGGTCTACTTACAAAGAGAGCTAATGCTTCCTGCTCTTGTGGTGAAAGCCTATCAATGTCGTGTGCATAGTTCATGAGAACATGTTCTCTCCTGTCCTGGTGTAGCAGCAGGATTACATCATCTTTTAGAGCGGCTAAAGCCAACACGTTTAATATCCGCACCCTTGTGTCTGTCTGCAACGATTTGTCATGAAGTAGTCGACCTGAACAAAGGATCAGAGATGAGTTTACACACCCACAATATAACAAATATTAGAGTTGAGATGCTCAAGTCCTCAATCCCTTGAATCCTATGGTAATCAAGAGATTTTAGATTTATAAAATCTAAAAAAAGTATCTCAAATACTTATGAAGGAAGACCTTGACTTTAAATAAAAAATTTAAGGAATTATATAGACTTGTGGGGTACCCGTCATTTGGCCTAAAGTGTAGGCTAAATGCCTTTAGGCCAAATGACTTTTTGTAAAGTTAATTTTTAGACCATTTATTAAAATGTGTTTTGCTGTCTCCGGAAACATTCGTTAAGATTTGTAGTGATGCTAATA
>CABFVZ010006031.1:0-23033 GCA_902151445.1 Timema monikensis
ACACCTTTTTATATGGGTAAAAATTTATTTTCTATTAAATAAACTTAGTTTTGAACTTTAATTTTCACATTTTTACTATGATTTGTTTGAGATTTTAGGTTATTTTAACAGTTTGGCCAAATTACATTGAATACAACTGTACAAACATGTAATTGGAATATTAGATTATGTGTGACATGTTTTATGTAAGGTGTGGCCCGCAACACTTTAGCTGGGGAAAAAGTGGCCCTTGATTCAAAAAAGGTTGAAGATCACTGCCTTAGACCATTCGGCCATTGTAATAGTTCTGTACCGCTTTGTAGCATATATTTTGTTTGCGTATAATATCTCGATAGATTATTCAAGGTTTATAAAGTCTAATTTAATTAATATACTACCTCAGGGACGGATCTAACTCATAATTACATAGGGAGGGGTATGGGGGTCATAATTATAAATAACATAGTTACTTAAAAAATTATATTTCTGTTTAAGGCCATTTAATAATTTCCCATTAATATTTGATCGTATGTATGTTTCAAATGAGTCCCTCCTTTTCAATTTTTTAAAATCAAATATATTTTATAAACAATTTAGAATAGCCTTTCTTCAGCAATATTTTGTCAAATTGATCACTCTAGAAACTATGAGTAATCTTCGCCTTGATTTAAAAAAAAATAGATTCCTTTAAAGGCCTAAGCCATTTAAATTGTTTTTCCCCTAGGCTTGTTTCAAATTTGGATGCCCCTCTAAGCTATCACTTTAATTTTTACGATAATTGAGTGACCACGTTGTTATGATAATTACTCAAAATTGTTGGGAATAAAAAAACCTTTTATTTGTGGTATAGAATGGTACAATACTACTAAAAAATGTTGGCATCTAAAAGAGATAAAAATTCAAAAGTGGTCACTCCAGCATTAACCTGTAGTGACCACTTTGATATGCCGAATACTCAAAATGGGTGAGGGTACAAAACTTTTTGTTTGTGGTACAAAACGGTACAAAACAGTACAAAACTTTGGCATCGAAAGAAAAATCAAAATTCGAAAGTGGAACTCCAAGTTAATGAACCTGCTCACCTACAACCTTGTCTTCCAAGGATGGCACGGGACAAAGTGTGTGTGTGTGTGTGTGTGTGTGTGTGCAGGGGGGAGGGGGCTCAAAGGGTGGGACCCCCTCTCTAAGGAGCAATGCCAGCCTACGCCTCGGTGGAAAAATCACAATGTCCTTGAATCACCATCTGGATGTAAGCCCCAAAATGAAGAAGCGCTCTATGACATGAGGACAACCGGGTAACTTTCTGTATTACTTCAAACGCTCCCTAGATATACATTTAAAACCAAATCATTTGAACCAATTTTGAAAAAATTGTGATTATATAAATTACCTAGTATGAAATTACCCTTAAATTAAAGGCAAGGGTTAAGATAAAAAATATCGTGTTTGAGCAAATTTCATCCAACCATTTCAAATATGTGACCAGGGGCAAGAATAAGACAGAATAATTGGTAGAATCCACTTTTTTGGGTTTGGGGTGCATTAAACGTGAAGATTCCTCATCGGCTCATGGCCGAAAATTTCCACGATTACAATACTTTATATATATGTAAACGTAAATACAAACCGTTTTTACTTGAATGTGTGACTTAAAGAATTCGAAGTATCGAAGGCTATGAGATAAGACAAGTGTGATTTTCACCTCAACTCAACAAATTGGTAGTGTTAAAAACGTTAGGTCAAAGTTTTTGATGAACTAATCTGGTAGTATTTTCTTGTGGATTTTTTGTCTGTTAAAGCTAGAATATAAACTGTCGTCAGCCTTCTTTAAGTTATATGTAATTGTAGTATTTGAAAATAAACACGAGTTTGCAAGAAGTAAAAAAGTAAGCTAAGGAGCTGGAGATATCCCATCAAATTAATAACTATTATATAATTTTACAAGTCAGATAGTCTAATATGAAAAGTGCCCCATTACATGTATTATATCAATTCTTGCTCTTAATTGGTTGAATGTTTATATTTTGTAAATTTATAGAAATGTATTGGATGAATACTAAGTTTGAAAAATAAAAAACTTGTCTATAAGCTAAAAGAGTTTAATCTTGCTGTCATCCTAAGACCAGGATTAGTTATTTCCCATATAAAGGAAAAACAAAAGTGTAAGTCTTAATAAACAAGGTTGTTTCGATGAAACTGGTTTCTGCAAGGTTCTAGAAGACTAAAGGAAATCATTAGTTCGGGATGGCTGACCTGCCTGTGCATAGGAGGCGTGGTGACAAGCTTGGGTTGGTAGCGCAGACCAGTCGACCCAACACTCATTCCTCTCTTGGTGTAACTCCTACTTCCGACGAACATAGCTTCAAGTTTTGATTCGTAAACAGAACAGTAAGAGTGGACTTGTTGTCATAAAGGCGCTTCGAATCACTGCAACTCCAAGTGTCCCTTCAAACAACCTAAAACATATCATTTGGATGTTCACATTGATTTACAGTATGTTTTTAGCAAATTTATTTGTTATAATACAAGAACCCACACCAATGGACACGTTTACTAAATACCAGGCTTATTGAAGCTAGTTTCCCAGTGGTGAAAAGGTTGGGATTAAAATTCCTGCCAGGCGGTGGTTTTTTCTAAATGGTTTCTCAATCTACCTCCACGAAAATGTGCGTACACTCTCTCTAAATATTACTTTCGTTATCCTAGTCAATTAGCGTAATTAAATGCAAATATCCCACATGGGTGCTATACACGTTAAAAAAATAACACAAAAACATTTAAGAGAAAATGCATGGGGGATAAATAAGAGGAAATATGTGGGGAATCACCTGGTAGGAGATTGGGAGACCACCAGAATGTAAATAAAGTTTTAGTGCAGAAGGTTGGGTTTGAACGCTAGCCTCTCACATACAAATAAACCCACACATCATGCAGTTACATACACATACCGGTACATTACCTTCTTACCCCATGCATCTTACTACCCGTCAAGGATATGAGAACTGTAATTACGCCAATGGGACGAGGATGAGGACATCTCAATATTTTCACTAACCTTTTTACATACACAGGACCAACAAAGATAAAATATGTAATGTTACCCTTAGAAGATCCTAGTACACACTTGGAAACATTTTCCGGAAACTTGGTTAGTAAGGTAGGTTGGCAAGGACGTAGCCTGGGGGGCCTGGGGGGCCCAGAGAGAGGGGAATCAAGGGCGCCCACAGGGAGAGGCCATATATTAGTTTAGTAACAAATAAGTGAATCAAAGATCTACCCAACAGTGTCAGGAGCTGGCACTCCAAAAGTGCCCCCAGCCACTTTTAAGACTTCAATTTTTATGGGATTCTGGGTGAGGGCATGGGTATTTTAAAACTCATGTTTTATGTACTAAATATTATGACGTTTTAAAATGGTAGGAATACCAACGGGTGTCACCAAGGTTTGTTATTAAGAGGGTGATTACTGGGGAATTTGTCAGCATTCGAGCACTAATCTCTCACCACTTATAATTAAAATGAGACATCCATAGTAGTTTTATAGCACTTAATAAAACATAAAAACATACATTATCTATTGGACGAAACACGCATCGGGCATTAACTCCCGAATGTGCACCTGCAGGGTATTTTACCGCAAAAATACAAGTGTCCACCTTCATGCGGAATAAGTCAAAGAAGGGTTAAAAATTCGTCACCCGCTCCCTCAAATAAAAATACTGAAAAACTAATCCTTTGAAATTTAATCAAACCTGTCTGATTAGATTTAATTAATTTCGTAAAAAACGCCAAAAAATTCTAGTAGATCTGAAACTTTCTTCCTATGTTGTCCTTTCTTTTTAGGAGACAAGGATGGACTTAAGAACGTCTTTTGAAGCTTCAATTTAATTTATTTTCCCGAGGGAGGACCCCCCACCATTCCATATAATACTCCCCAAACGCCGCCTACGGGTACCCATCAAGTGAGAAACATGGAAGTCACCAGCTCGCGCACCTAAAAACCTCAGTTTAGTCAGTTTTCATCAGAAATTGGGCCCCCTCCATATGTTTTTTCTGGCTACGTGCCTGAACATAAGCAAATGATATTTAAATTGTTTCCGACATGTTTTTTAGTGTTTTTCTAAATCAGTTTGTGATAAATTTGCAAAAATGTTTCCAGATTAACTTTGTGTTTTCCAAAGAGGAAACAATGTTTCTTGTCATCCATTTCAAATGGGATACGAGAAACCAAGTTTTCATATCTGGACATTGTTGACAACAAGCAGCTTGGGTCAGCCCGATTCTGCAGCTCCTTATTGTTTCATTTGGTTCTAGTTCTTAATGTCACGAGCTAAAACAAATGAGTAAACGCACTACACTTATAGAAATATTTCGTACCAGCATGCTGTTGTTGGATGTGACACATGAAACTACAAAAATAGTATAAAAACTAAATTTTTAAAATGAAATCGATGAAAAGTTCTCAGTGATAAATATATTGTGAGCTATGTGATAACTTTTTTTCAGATTTGAGAAAATGCCTCTAATTACAAAGGAAATACCCTCTAAATAACTTATGGAGACACCCAATGTTCAATAATTAATTTCCCAGCCCCTAATAAAGTTTTTCCAGACCCCCATCATTTCAGCAACACTTATTATTTCACTTGTAGTCTACTCTCCAAAACAAAACAAAAAATATTTCCCTTTGGTTGATTTTTTCCCATTTATTTGAGATATTTAACATGCATTCTCTGCATATACTGGATACTATCTGCACACGACTTATGGACTAGCCCAAATCTAGGACAGACTCTACACCCAGCCCCAGTAGTTAATTCACCACTTTGAAAGGGTAAACCCACATTTCCGCTGATACATTTTTCGGCCATGCCAGAAATAGAACCTGGGACTCTTAGCTCAGAAATGTCGACACAATACCGATTGAGATAAGGTTTTGGACCACTAGATTATAAATTAACTCCTTAGTCAAACGGAACTAACCCAATTTAAAAATGATACATTTTCAGCCTTGTCGGGAATCAAAAGCAGCCCCATTTAGGACCCTCCCTCCCCTCTCCCCTTGACAGTACACCTGCTATGAGCTCTAACCTCAAACACGCAATCACACCACACACCAGACAAGATGATTCCGACATCTAGTCCGTCTGACCACCGATGTAGGCACTCCTGTTTTTGTTGTAACTCTGGGTGCAGCTGAATTTTGTATTCATATATAGCCTATACACTTAGATAAGAAGACGTTTTTAAATTTGGTGTATTTAATATTAACATTCTGAAATAATTCAACCTCAGTGGTCTGTGGTAAAGTTCTCGCCTCAGGACCCGATGTTTGTGGGTTCAAATCCAGCCGTGGTCGACGGATAGTTCCTGATCGATAAAAATCCGTTTATAATTTTAATCAACGCATAGATACGAATTTTAATCAAAATCGTTAAAGCTGATTTTGAAAACAAAACCAATTTTTCCCTTTTTGCCCTTTATCAAACTACTCTTAATTTTAGGGTTAGTCAGACACACAAACAGATTACATTGTAAAAACCACTTTTTAGGGTTCGGGGGTCATGAAACGTCGACATCCATCAACATCCCGGGTTAGAGTTTTCTACGGTTGCAATACTTTACCTTTTAGTGTTAGAAATGTTACAAAATACAGATACTTGCGTATGGCTTGAAAATTATCGTTTTTATAAAAATATCTTTCAAATAAAAGATTTGTGTAATAAATAAACTTCAAATTTGCAATGATAAGTAATTTCATATCTCAAAGAGTTACTAAGATATGATAAAAAAAATTAGAATTTACTCATCAGATATAGTTTAGGCCCTATTACAAGGTACAGAAAGACAGACAGATGGCAATGAAAACACACTTTTTCGGATTCGGGGGGGTCATAAAACGTCGGAATTCATCAAAATCTCGAGTTCTGTCTGTCTTTCCGTTTTTCTGTCTGTCCGTCTGTTTGTATCTCGGAGTAGAGCCTAAGCTACGAGTATTTTACCGATTGGGCAAAACTTGGCATCAAGAGTTTTCAAAGGGTTGCACCAAGAGTTTTTGGAATTAGTTATCCAGCCCTAAAATTAAGGAAGGCTCAATTTTTGGTCAAAATGACTTTAAGGATTCCAGTCTGAAGCGTAAATTATATATATTTTTTTATCATATTTCCGTAACTCATTTAGATATGAAATTACTCATCATTGCAAATATGTAGATTTATTTATAATAAAAAAAATTAATTTGAAACACATTTTTATAAAACCAATAATTTTCAAGCTCTACGCAATTATATGTTTTTAACTTTTCGAACATTTAAGGTCAAAGGTGACCTGGTGATCTAGGGGTAAGGTGTCAGACTTCTGTGCTGGCGGCCGGGGTTCAATCCTCGGTCCCGGCACAGATTTATCTGAAGTACCAAACTCTTCATTCACCTCTGACAAGACATCTTGTGAATGTGGGGAAAGCCAGGCCTCCACCGTGGTTTGGATCCCACGTTAAACTGTAGGTCCTTCATTTCATCTCACAATCACCCTCCCATTACACATTAGCGTAAGTGCGTATAACCCGAACGGGTAGTAAAGACGCGGTGCTAATAATAATAATACTCAAGGTCAAGTATTGTGACCGTAAAAAAATCCTAACCCGAAATGTTTATGGATGTCGACGTCTCATGACCCCCCCAAAACTTATTAAATTGTTTTTTTTCAAAGCCGTCTGTTTGTGTGTTTGTGTGTGTAGTTTAATATGATTATTATTATCACCGCGTCTTACTACCCGTTTGGTTTATACGCACGAGTAGTTTAATAAAGAACGAAAAGAGAAAAAATCGATTTTCTCAAAATCGGCTCCAACAATTTCGATTAAAATTCGTATCTAGACGTAGATTAGAATTTTAAATAAAATTGCTATTTTCAATTTCTCATGCAAATGAATCTTAGGGTACTTCAGAAGCAGAAATTTCCTTAACTGCGCAACTATTTGAGACACAAAATAGCTTATCATTGCAAAATTGTAGTACTATTAAAAACACTTTTATTTGAAATATATCTTTATAAAACCAACAGTTTCTGAGATATTGGTGAATATATTAATACAATTTTGTGAGCTTTGGATGTACAGAAAGACTACTTAAAGTTTTAACGCAATAATTCTCTAACACCAAAGAGTAAGTATATAAGTAGATTTCTCAAAATGTTTATGTTCTTTTTCCATTAACTTCTTAGAGGAAATGTTTGCACATCAATGATCTATCTCCATCATTTTAGACTCAATAGTCAATATTTGCCTTTTTTATTGGTTTAAATTTATAAATGAGGAATTTAATAGAAATGCGATAACCATAGTTTGTGCAGCCTCTAATAAAATGTCAAAAATAGTTAAGGTTTTCTAGTGTATATTATTTCGTTTCACATTATATTACG
The DNA here is from genome assembly GCA_902151445.1 of Timema monikensis. Taxonomy (NCBI): domain Eukaryota; kingdom Metazoa; phylum Arthropoda; class Insecta; order Phasmatodea; family Timematidae; genus Timema; species Timema monikensis. The sequence continues at coordinate 7,398 of CABFVZ010006031.1, forward strand.
AGTTTTGATTGAATCTACATGTTTAAACAATGGAGTGAGAAAGTCCAGGCGGAGTTCTGTACCATTAATGTATTTTGCATGTTGTTTGTGATATTATTCGAGTTAAAATCAATGATTTTTTAAAACAAATATTGCCGAAATGTCTCTTTAATCTTAAATATATTATTTAGAAATAACTAAATATCCGAATCTGCCCCGCCCTCCATCTTTTAACGTGCCAAGTTGTCACTGCTAATAGCATGTTTAGGTATAACTATAAAGTGTTGCTGTGAGATTATTTAGGCATTATGCAAGATTATTAAGAGCACCCACCACCTATTTGAATAGATAAATCTTCACAATGCAGTGCTTGTTATGAGGTTAGCAGCTCTGGAGCTTCTTAGACCACTATACAAATTACAATTTATCAACATTTTCTGTTTTGATCCTGGTAAAACTAACAGAATTTTTTTGAAAAAGGAATCTCTCTTCTTTTTACCATTTAACATTCTCTCAGAAGTCAACTTTTCATTTTAAATGTCCTTTAAAGTTATATAACTTTACCTTTCTACCGTTTCATATTTTATTTGTTTATATTATAGCATCGAGATCTACCACATGTTTGGGTTATGCGCATAATATATACATACATATATATATATGTAAACAAATCAAAGTATAAGGTTTTTAACTTTAAATGGACATATTGATACTTTTAATCTAGTTCTCGTCATGAGCCATATTTTAAAATAGCAAAATACATTTTGAATAAAGTAGGATATCTAAACGTCTGCAACGTGTTTTGGTTCTCTGGTAGTCGGGCTCCTTAACGCGTTTCCCAAACAACTTTAGGAACATTGACAGCTTGGGGCCTGGTATAGGGGGGAATCTGTCTATATTCCTAACGTGATTTCTTAAGTAGGGGATAAATGAGTTACTAAGAGTTTACTTTAAGGTGCGGCCAAAGGGAGCGAAAGTATTTTTACAGTTTTTATAGAATTTAAATTTTTTGGCCAAAATAAATCAAACATTTCTCAATAGAGTTTAGTTTTCTGCACATGCTAATATCAACAGATGTTGAATATCTGTCACGGGTTTCCTGGAATTTTGTCAAAAATTTTTCTCTTAATTTAAAAAGTTTTGGCAAAATTCCAGGACACTCTTGACAGATATTCAACATCTGTTGATATTAGAATGTGCAGAAAACTAAACTCTATTGAGAAATGTTTGATTTATTTTGTCAAAAAAAAAGTAATGCTCTAAAAACTGTAAAATTACTCGCACTCCCTTTTGCTACCTTAAGTACGGCCCAATACTCTAATATCTTAGCTTCTGTTAAGAGCCTGAATACATATAATTCAAACTAATCCAAGGCTTACTTTATATTTTAAAACTAAACAATTAAATAAATGAGGGTGGGATATACATTTAATTTCAGTATTATGTTCCAGTTGACCACCTAGATTTCAGTGGTTAAAAATGTGTAAGGCATTTTTTTTTTGCTTCACGTCTTACTACCCGACCAAGCTATAACCCTTAATACCCTATTCAGTGCCTGTATGGGTTAAGGCGTCACTATCACAATATATTAGACTGCCGATGATAGTAATATCGGTGTTTGATCCCAGTCGGGTATACTAAAGGTGGTTATTCCTAAATAATTGTTTTATAATCTTCCTCCACGTAAATGCGGCTACACCTTCTTTAACTCTAATCTTCTTCATCCCTAACACATTTTCGTAATTAGTACATAAGCGTATAAACCAAACGGTTGGAAAGGCACTGAGCTGGAAAAATTAATACATTAATGGATTAGGGATGATAAAAGTAGTTCTTATTTAGAAGTAATGTACCCTCATTTACGTGTAGGCATAATGGGGAAAATCTAAGAATAACCAGACCCAGAACAGCCATCAGGGATTGGAGCCGTAACCTCCCCGTTACCTACAAGTGAGACCAAATGATTCTTATATTAAAGGCCGTGCTCATAATGTATCTGGTTTGGATATAGAAGTGCAACATTATGACGTTTTGATAAGCACACTCGCATTGCAGCCATTGTTTGTAATTGAACTTGATTTTCCACCTCTTAACCCTAGCCTTACCAACTAGCGTACGGATTGGATTGGTCTCATCATAAACAGGGGGGGGGGGAACCAGGGCCAAAGCCCCAGCCAAATGGGCTGTGTAGCGAAACAATCTTTGGACCGCAGGAAACAGAAAAGATACTAGATTTTTTTGTTTGCGTAAGAAAATATGGAGTCCCGGCAAATTAAAACTTACTAAATCCTACTTTCGGAACACTATGAGACAGGAACGTCTCTAAAACCTAAGTATAACTAACAATGAGCACAAAATGGCATCACAAATATATTATGATGAGGTCATTTAAGAATTTGCAGCCAAGAAAGCTCGCAAAATGAAGTTCTAGATTAGGAGTATTTTTGAAATAACATTTGTACATTTTTGTATCACTATTTTGTATCATATTGTTGTGTTAAAGACACAAATAATACCTTAATTTTAAAAATATATTTTGTTTATATTTTTCCAATTCCAAACAAGAACAAATCAAAATAAACATCGACGGTAAACCAAATCCAAAAACACACAATTTTTTAATGCACAATTCAAAAAGTTTGGTGATCAACCACCTGGCCAAATGGGGGAACGGGTTGAGAGTGGTGGGTTGGGGGCACCATTTTGACGTTTTGCCCCACCAAAGAATATTTCTAGTTATGGAATACTAATTTTATTATGCTAATATTAGTTTTAGCTGAGTTTAATTATGCAGAAGTTATGATATCAATAATATCACTATGATTTTGCTCAAAATAGAAATTTACTTTGTTTATTAAACTAATAACCTAAGCAAAATATTTACACGTGCAATAATCTATACAGACAACGTGAAGACTCTTAAGGACCATATGGAGATATATTTGGCTTAAAAAACTTTTTAAATAAGACATTGAATTAATTTATTCATAAATAGGATACCAAAAAGATCACACACACTAAGCCTAGTAAATCTTGTTGTATACTGTCCCCTAAAAAATGGATCACAAATATTCTTGGAACTCTATAATCTACCATAGTGATATCAATATTTAAACAAATATATATAATTATTGTTGAAAGCAGTTCTATATCAATTTAGAAAATATAGGAACACAATAGTCAAACCTTAAATATTTAATTCATGTCCTGACTACTAACGACTAATTATACATCAATTCTAGGACAAATTCAAACATTATAAGCTAATGTCACATTATTGGTCCTTGCCAGGATTCGAACCCACTTGTATTTAGATAAACTACAGACTGAGTCCGGAAGATACTACATTAATATGCATGACACAACAATGTGCTGTACCTCGTGTTGAAGGTCGCTGTAGTATTTCAGTCGTTACTTCGATGAAGATTTAGTGTTGTAAATTCTACACCACTATGATATCAACTCAGAAAAGGATGTAAAAACACTATCATTCATACCACAACCGATAAAGTCACAATTCTCAAACTCATCTTCAAGAACTGTGAAGTGTGATGTGGGTTGTCATAGTTACTTGAGGCAGTAGAGCGCCTAGCCAATCACAGCTAAAGGAACCTAGAGCTACCTTGCGGGAACACTTAAAACTAATATTCAGTCTTTGTTTTGTATAGGGTCAACACACTCAATCGTTTAAGGTTAGTCCAACACTAAAACTCGATTTTATCTTGTTGCATTTTATTTTAATGACTGCGCTAGGGAGAAATATTTTTACCATTCAAAAGCCAATTTAGAAAATCAACATATATTTGATAATTATTGATTCAAATCTTTTTACCATTGAAAATATTGATGATGAATAAACATAACTATTACTATAAGTCAAATTTACAACCACCACTTATCTTATGAATGTTGTAATATTTATTTAATAAAACCATTCCCATTATAAATGTTACGTTTGTACCAGAATTTTAGGGCAATCCTTCAGATGTTCCATAACTTATATATTAAGTGTTAAGCTTTTATAAACCCAACCACCATCTAAGGCAATCACATCTTATAATTTATTTCTTAACACACATTTATCTAGCGATAGACAGCATCTATTAAAACCTAGTGATGAAAACAATTTTCATTTTTAGAAAAAAAGAAAAGAAAGATAAAAGGGTGAATAAAAAATACCAAATAATAGTTAATTAGTTAGTTAGTTAATAGCTAAGTCGATTGTTTAAAATAGGCTGGTTCACTTATACAATCACAGACGCTTTGAATATTTATTTAACCCATCATCGGCTAATTTGAAAATTGTGTTTTACTCTCTCATGTAAGTAGAATGTATTGTAATCATGGAAATAATTTATTTAGAGATTATGATTAATCCTTAGGCCTACATTTAATATGAACCAGAATCCAAAAAAGGATGATTTTACAATTCCCTTGTCTGTCTATCTGTCTGTCGGTGAGTTTGTTTATCCTTGGCCACAGATCCAAAATGATTGGAAGGATTTTGTTCCAACTTGATAACTAGATTTTACAGGACTATAACTCAAGGTGTTTATTTTATATGTTTACCCTAGCTCTAAAATTAACTGTAGATTACTGATGAGTATTTTCTTTAGTTCCAGATTTTGTTTAAAATGGAACTCTAGTGAGCGGTTGACATCCGTAATAGCACTGTATGCTTGGTTTTTGAGTAAAAACTCGTTAAAGTTTACAACTGAGAAAATTTCGAGAAAATTTTAATATGACTTTAACGATTTTGTTTAAAAAGTATATATTTGGGTTTTTTGACATGACAAATAAATTTGTATACTTGTTTTTTTGAGGAAAACTCTTTTAGGGTGTTACACCCAAGCTACAGGCAGGTGTTTTTTAAACGAGAAAACAATTAAAAACAATTAAGTAGTAATTAACATAATGGTATTGGACAAGATATCCATATAAACTTAAATCAGTTAGCTTGACTGGGTCTTAAGACAATATCCTTCAAACTCTTTTGGTTAATAATAAAAATATCTGTAGATAACAGTTGTCGATGGCTAGCAAACAGGTGTCGAATAACAGGTACTATGACTGGTCCCTTTCCCTATTGGTACTGCCAGAGCATTCAATAGTACAAACAAATCTAATAGGAATTACACCTAAAAAGCAACACCAAAACAATAGGAGCCCAAAAAACAGGCAAAGACAAAAATTATTTGCCCGGACCCCATTATGACACAAGCGGAATTCCGTGGTTTGCTCACCCAAGCTAATACCGCTCGTGAAGAGTGACTACTTGAACAACTCAAAACATAGAACTCTATTAACCCAACTGGGTTTTAGAAGCAAGACAGACAGCCTGGTTGTAGCCATACACAATTTAAACAATGCACATGACGTCCACGGCGTCATGAGAAACATTGGCTCAGAATAAATGAATGGAACATGTGGAGGTTAGTAAGTCTATGACTAAGACCTTACTACATTTGAAGCCAAAGGCTCACAATATAAAGGCTTTATCATAAGGATACAGAGAAGCATAGTCGCTAGGACTGATATACTAAGTCTAAGAGTTTCGCTAAATACTAGTCATAATGACACTTATCCTTCATACAAGGAGGACACAATATTTAATCAATTAAATTAACCTTTTAATTCTGAAGTCAACAAGTCTTGAAATGATTTTAACTGTCAATTCGACATAGTATAAAACTATCCAACAAATGAAAGTCGCCTTCGACTATAGAAACAGAACATAAAGAATATCAAACATGTCTCGGTAGACATTGTCTAGTTTTTTTACAAAAAAAATAGACTCTTGTTAGACGAATATAAAGATGTTGCCAGGATACTTAAGTATTTGAAGAATATCCTCCTGGCCGGCACGGTGGTAGATCCAACGGCCGAGACTCCGTTGTCACGGGTTCCTTCGTTGAGTAAAGTTTTAGAGGTTTCTCCTTCGACACTGGGTTGTAGTAGTTTGCGATAATGTGAATCTGAGAAGCAGCCTTTTTATACTCTAAAATCTGACTTGAACGGAACAAAACAAAATAGGTGATAAACTCCGAAACATAGAAAGAGAGAGAGGAAGGCGGGGAGAAAGGAAAACGAAGCATGGAGGACCGCTTGCGGGCAAGGGGGAATAAATGTTCCTTGGACGGCCGCTAGTCTTCTCTGAAGGGCAAGCCGGTCACTGGGTCGAGTTCATTCTACGCTTCTTTCTTCATTAGTAGTTGTAATGAAAGCACGTGCGGCTGAAGTCAGGCCGCCATCATTGAATAATTATCTTTTCTAACACGTGGCGAATAAATCCAAGAACATCATGAAATGGTGAGTAGATACCGAAGCATCTTCTATTTAAATATATCCGTTTTCATTATATTCTTTAGGCTCAGCTATTATGTTTATGAGAATTTGCGATTTAGACGTCCTTTACAATATTTCCTTTTAGGCAGCATGGCAAATCTATGCGAATCAATCTGACCTCATCCAATGGCAACGGGTATGCGTTAAAGCCTTTTATTCATAACTATGATAATGTTAATCCTCTTCTTTGATATCCGCTATAGTATTTATCAAAAGACAATATCTTTTGAACAATCATGTGTTTATATTTAGGGAGACACGTGATTGTATCATATTTCACCTATTCAGGGAAAATAAACTTTGAGGTAGATTGCTTTTAAATATGTTAATATTACTTCTTTCTTTCTTTTCTATTGTTGTAAATTATCAAAATATTGATATTCAATAATTGTTGCTGTCCAATCTGCCTGATTGACATGTTACACCATTATACATGGTTTTATCCCTTTATATATATTTATAATAAATAAACATCTAATATGGATTTCTTGTTTTTTTTATATCTTATGGTAAATTGATTTCACGTCTTAAGAGTACCTTTAGGTTATGTATTTATTTATATTTGATCTGCTATGAGGTTTATGAGATGAGGGCACGAGGACGACTGTCTGGTAACTGTTTCCGAAACCGGGTGAGTTGCGTGTGCTAAGTAACGGTTGTCTGTTCTCAGACGATTGTAACTGATTTCATTCAAACGACTCACTCTGATTTTTTAGTATTTTTTGCTATTTGGGCCTTCTTTTTAGTTGGATAGTTAAGGACGTTTCAGTACATTCCTTCATTACACTATTTTGTATGTAGTTGATCAAATTAATGAGGGCTAAGGAAAATTTTACAAGTACACTTTCTGGTTATGATGGATAGTAAATACATTGCAAATCACCCCTTATTAGTGTAAATAACTGTATGTTCGCAGAAAATTGCTCCAGAAATGTATAAATAAAAAATGCATGATGGATTACGACCCTCCTAAACCAACTTCTCTCCACGGGGTTCTGGGCCGGTTCGCCCGGGCCTCACCTTTCGTGCGGTGAGCCATTTTAGAGCTCCGGTGCTAACCTGGACAGTTGGTAGTGCATGGGCTGAAGTATGGTCGCCTCCAATCGTACGAACGGGGAGTGGGAGATTACTTTCCCACGCGCAATGAGCGTAATCCAATTCCCATGCATATGGGAAGGAATGGATTACCACCCTGTATAGGTGGGAGAAACATGGTCCCCCTGTATCGGTCCAACCAGCGAGTGACTGGTAGGGGAGAAGTTAATTCTCGCCACCCTGGGTATCCGGATCATCTCACCCTTCTGGTTGGAGCGTTTAAGGTACCTACCTAGAAACTGCCCTGGGCTTAGATGTCCAGGGGTGGATGTCACGTTTGCCACTGCACGAGGTCCTACATATCCCCCTTTCTCCTCTTTTATATGTCAATGGGTTTTCCCGATGACGTCATTGCTATGTCACAACAATTATTACTCATAACTGGCGCCAGCTTGGCGGCTCGACAAGACAATTTGAGACAGAAATATATCATGACCTTGAATGATCTAGAAACCCTCCCCTTCTATGTGGTAATGGTTTTTTCTGGGGACGTCACCGAAACCCTGGCTACAGCTTGGCGGGTTGACAAGACAAGTCGAGACAAGAATTGCGGGACCATTGATACAGCTCTTATCATACACAATCAAGGGCCTCTCTCCCCTTATAGAAACCTCACAGTGATTTATAATTCTCAGTTAGGGGCCGCTACCCCCCTACAAAAGTCTAATAGAATTGACTGTTGGGTACCTACCGTCGACATATGGGGATGTATCAATTTGGTGGCTCGACAAGTCGAGACTCATATCTGACTACCCTACGTGAAAGGGACAAACATGTTTTGCGTGAATGCAACACGATATTACAAACACACATTTATTATACATTTAAGGTTTCACAGACATACATAATATTTATTATTAACTTTTACAGGAATGACGCATATATTCGTTCATACGTTTTTCTACAGTGCCTCTTAGTTGTGTTGGTAAAATTGTATTTAGTTCACAATCCAACATGTGATAGTCCAAACCGACGTCTCGACGTGTATAGTAGGTAGCACTGATAAGATCCAGGTTTCTGATGTGCGTTTCCACCATAGGCTGTTCTAGATTGATGACGTCCGCTGATTCTGTTAGCGTGTCACATATATCCGTGACGAGTGAGTTAATCAAATCGTTGCAATATCGTGCGATGAGTGTCAACCACATATCCCGTTGGTCGACGGTGACGTCGATGAGGTCCCACACATTACAAAGACGCGCCCAGCCAGGTGCTAGATAGGTGACCTGTTTGAGTCCGGTTCTTGTTTCTCGCTTATGACGACCATACGGTAACTGCACACGCGTCTAAGAGAGATTTCATGATTAATCAGACTAATCTTCTGAGGAGGATGCGTGTTGCTGAAAAACTTTGATATGACCGACTTGTTCACAGTGCGACACTGCACGGATAGACACCGCACAATTCTCTTCGCATTTTTCTAGCTGGGAATAGGGCATAAAGTAGTTCTTGACGCTCGTGCCTACGATGACTCGCTTGGCGTCGACTTCATCAAGCGGAATAAAAGTGTTGAAGATACTGGTGAAGGCGAGCGGCTTCACCGGCTTTGCTTTGCGTGTGCAAACGTCTTGATCTTCCATTATGTTTGATCGCTTCGATGACTGTCGTAATTATGGCCAGCACGCCGTCGAAACGCACCCTTTATGGGCACATGCTGATTGGACGCAGCCTATTTAGGGATGGGAGGACCCTACCGTCTTGAAAAAATGTGTTGTTATATTTAAACACCTTAGCATCATTGCCTGTATAATTGGTGGGTGAGAATAGGGCTAGAAAAGTTTTAATTGGAATGTTCTGGGTGCGATGGAGAAAGTACATGAGACAGTGATGGCCGCAAACGTCTAAGGCAATTATTTGAAGTATTTTTTATGAGACGTGCGGGAAATGTTTTTTTCGTATAAATGCCAGATGTGCCTTTATACGGGGTGGAAAACCATAACTGTAAAAATACTCTCCCACGCCATTCTTGTCGGGGTATGTGGATACGTGTAAATGACGAGAGCGGCAGGTTGCTCTATTCTTGCGGGTAGTTGATCAGCAGGGGAAACATCCGATCATATAGAACGGAACCACGGGTTTATTTTTAGCGCACGTCTTATGGTGTGCGTGTCCATCTTATATCATCCAATCTCAAAGTCCCCAAACGATGGAGGCTGAACAGAAACTCCATACTCCATACTCCATACTCCATACTCCATATGTGCCATGCAATTGGTGCGGCCCAATTTAAGTGTTTTCAAATGTCGTAAAGGTCTACGACAGGCGTAGGCGTGTATTTGGCTAGAAACTTTTTATTTTCCGCTCCCTTGACGTAGATGTTTTCTGCACGCGTTGTGGCACAGGAGTTGAGAGATTCGTTCAGGTTGTAATACACATCATCACTATCCCAGAGAATATCGTGCAGTTTGTTGACGATATAGTCGGCTGGCTTTTTACCAGGTGCTGAAAGTTCCTTGATAGCGTATGGGGGTTTCAACACCCAATGTTGAAGTGCTGTACCGCATACAGATAAATAATAATAATAATAATAATAATAATAGCACCACGTCTTACTACCCATTCGGGTTTTACGCTTTAAGTACTATTTACGCTAATGGATTAGGAATTGGGAAGGTTGAATTAAAGGAAGTGAACCCGCATTTGCGTGGAGGTAGAGTGAAAAACCATTTAGGAAAAACCATCCCAGTTCACCCGATCGAGATTCGAACCTCGATCTCCCCGTCCTCAGCAGTCGAGCTCAACACGTCTAGCGCGTTAGCCAACTACGCCACCGAGGTGGGTCATACAGATAAAACACTCAGTTCCTTGACGATAAACTCTTTGCTGTCGCCAATGAAGCTCTGGAAATCTACAATGACGTCCATGATTTAAATGGCGGGGTTAAGGGGCGTGAAGTCGCTTATATTAACTCGCATATTCAGTTACGACGTTGGGAATGCCAGGCCTCCACCGTGGTTCGGATTACACGTTAAACTGTAGGTCCCCCATTTCATCTCGCAATCACCCTACCATTACACACTAGCGTAAGTGCGTATAAACCGAATGGGTAGTAAGACGCGGTGCTAATAATAATAATAATAATAATTACGACGTTTCTGTTCTTGTCGATGGTGATGATGTTGGCAAACTCCCCTTACACGATACAGTTGACGGTCTCGGTGAAGGCTCTGGTGAAGCTCATTTTGATGTTCAGAGAACCGCGCCTCGTCAAATTCCAATGCGATGTCATGTGGGCGAACAGATTAGGTGTGAGATCGAAAGTCATGAGATGATTACCCTCAGGGAAAGCTTCCCGTGTGATGTCGATACCCTCGTTTATGAAATGGATACCCGTTCCTGAAACAGTGTATGGTAGGACATGACATAGTTGCATTTTGAACAATTTGGCTGTAACGGTTTCGACGGCACTTGTTCCCCCTCCACGTACAATGAGAAATGCTTTATACCGTAGGTTTGGGAGTTGAGCAGGTTCTTGGTGGCGTCTCGTTTGAACGCGGCGCTTGATACAAATCCAACGATGCATCTTTTGGGTTACTCTCCAGTGAATACGTTGTCCAGTGATTTTCCTTGTACGCCCGTAGGAGTAATGAGTGTTTTAACTTCCACGTAAGTAATGGGATACTTTGTGGGACTGACGTTTAATGCTTTGGAATGTGCCAACAGTATAGAAGGTACTACTTTGACACGTCGCACTAGAAGACGAGCTTCAAAGATGTGAACCCTAAAGTGCGGGATATCAGGGACGGCCTAAAGGTTAAACTCGTCACTGGAACGGACCAACTTGATTCTGAGTTCGGTGACGTTCAAAAGGTATTTCTCTTTGTTAAAATCATGGCCGTGAAGATACATCAAAAGATCCACCGTCTCACTTTTTGCAATGAGACTGCGACGAGCCTCAAACATCTTGTTGCCAGCATTAAACTCCTCAAATATTCCGGGGCTGTCTGCGAACCACAGACCGCACACCTGCGTGAATAGCGAATGCAACCAGATGTTTACGGAAGCGATTTGATCCACCTCGGTGAAAACGCCACCGTTGGGTTTCATGATAGCCACCCTGAGATAGAGCATGGTATGTGAAAGATTGATATAATACTTGTCTTGAACTGTAATGGTAAATTCAATGCGTGAATCATCGGTGAGGTAATAGACAGGTTTGTACTGGATCCATTGTCCACTTTCAAGACTGGTTTGCATGAGTGGGACGGAGAAGAGATCGAGTTCACTGGTTTCACATTCGCAGGACTGGGAATGTAGAAACGATACTCCAACTGAAAATATCTACCTCTTTTTTCTTGACCTTTATACTTCGGACAACAACAGAAGACTGTCGTCAGTACTTCTTACTGTGCCCTTTATAGCCTGAGCCAATCATCAATGTGTCGATCTTCTGCTCCGCCTTGTATTTCAGGTTTGTTCCAGTATCACAGACACGCTGGTGTAGGGCCTGTTTGAAAGGACGACGCTGATTGGTGATGTCGGAGAACACGTCGATAGCCGTATGAAGCACTGATTTTCCAATGGCTTCTCAGCAACGGTACGACGCTCTTGAAAAGGGCGCAGAAAAATTTCCTATTCCGTGTCCACGTCGATAGAGAACACCATGGTAGATCTAAGATTTTTCTGTTCCAGCCTGGTTGATGTAATATTTTTGGAAGAAACAGTTCATGTTGAGAAGCGTCGAAAATGAAGTTTCACAGACACTTTTCCAAACTTGAATAGTACAGGTTCACCTGTGACTGTACTTATATTGATTTCCAGGCTATCAATTTCCCTTCTAATTACGGGCACTTAGTGCAATGGATTATATCTAACTATCTTATGTATGCCGTAGAGATAGTTTTTTGTTGATACCGACGATACGAAAAAGCGGTGCCACAATGTCACCCTGAAGACCGCTGATATCCGTGTAGATGTACATTTGCGAGGACAAACCTGGTAGAAATTTGGCGGCGTACGGTGACATTTGGGCTTTGATCAGATAAGTCTTAGGATCGAAACCAAGCTGTAGACTTAGTTGACTAAATAGAGTCAGCAGTTGTATATTTTGGGAAGAAGAAAAAATGTCCAGTTTTTTGTTAGGGTTTTTATTCTTGAATACAACACCGAAATCCCCTTTAAACGCCTCTACATCGTATACATGGATATTGGAATTCGGTAAGAGCTACTTCACACAGTGCGTCGAGTGAAAGATGGTAGATTATTTGCGTGGTTAAATTCGCGAGGGTATTTTTTGTGAAATATCCCATAGAGCTTTCGCTCGACAAAGTGATGTAAAACTAGTCCTTCATGGTAGGGCGCTGACGTAACTGGCAGGAATCCAACAATTAAACTAGTTCGGATAATTTTTCCACTAAGCTAACACTTTCTTTCTGCTGTCTTTACCCTTGAACGTAGTATTTTATCAACTTTAAATTTTCAGGAAGACGTACGCGTTGCAATTCGTGTTCGTAAAACGTTCCCTCCTCCTCCTCGCCGTCAAGATCGGTCAAACTGTAGACGACTGGTAGCACGACACTGCTGACTTTGAAAATTTCATCGCTACAATTTCTTTCGTAGCCCTTTTCAAATTACAAATTGAATTTGCTAATACGCACTGCATCACCGACTTTTAGTTTTGGCTTACTATTCGAGTTTGAGCGTCGCTTGCAGTACAGGCTATCTCTGACTTAAAGCACGTTGGTTTTTGAAACGTTTGCAGGTACCATCTTGATACTGGAATGTTTTTCGTCATGTTAAGCATTGACGTGATCTTGGAGGACGTCCACGTGCTATTTTTTGTAAAGTAGCGCCACATGCGCCCTTTCAGAGTTCTATTGAATTGTTCCACGATTCTTGCCTTCACATAAGGATTATGAGTGTTGTAGTAGTACACGCCTTCTTTATTTATAAATTTCCGGAATAGACGTGCCGTGAGCTATGTTCCCTTGTCCGTCCGTAAACTTAAGAGTTTTACGGCCACTTTGATTGAAAATGTTCAAAAAGACGTACCTCACGACGCTCCTCGTCTTGGAGAAAATCGTCCTCACCCAGACCATCTTGCTAAACACGTCAATGACGGTGAGCTAGGACACGGCACCGTCTTGTATTTTCCGAGACTTCGCATATCGTTGAGATCGGATTGCCATAGATCGTCAATGTTTGACACCACGTACTTGTTGCGTGGAATCTTTTTTATCACCGGTTTGTTTACGGTATAAGTGCCCTGCGCAAGAATGCATTCTCGTACTTTAACCGATGGCTTTATGAATGACGCTGGCCCTACAAACCCTTCAGTATGAGAAGGGTTCGTAGTAGATGTTGGCTAAACGTTCCATTGAGCTCAGAAAGGCAGCCACCTGTTTTCGTCCACCCTTTTCCGTTTATTTTTCTTATGGCTTTGCTTAGGGCGTGGTTGGGGTACGGGCGTCGCTTCTCTAATGGGCACCAATCGTTTCCAGTTTACATTAAATTCTCCCGGGACGTTTATTTTTTGGAGAGCTGTGAGAAATTCTCGCCTCCAAGACGTCTTGCTGTGTCTTCTTTCTCTGACCATATCGTTGACTAAATCCATAATATTGGATCCACATAGAGTCGTAACGTAAACACTCGCGTCCCCGTTTGCATCCCAAGAGATACCCCTTCGGAAAATAATATGTTCTAGTAAAAGCTCGGCTTTTTTACGTGACCGTAAGGGTACAATAGTGAGTACAGCAGGGATGGGAAGTACAAACACTTCAAGGGGGGTTGTGACGGTATTTTTAGACGGTAGAGGGTGCTGACTAAAGTGAAAATAGCGCTGTAGCACTTGCTGGTATAAAGTACATTTAGACTTGTCAAGTATTGAAGCGAAGATTTTTTCCACTTCTTTGTCCAGCTTGGAGACCACTAGATTTGTGGCCGATGCCACTTGTTGGTTGTGTGCTCGTAATTGTGTAATGTTTCCGGGGACACCAATATCATCTTTTTCGTGGGTTCCATTATCTACATGTTGAATAAGAAACTGAGGACACCGCTGATTAATGGGGCAAAAAGTAACGGCAAGAACGCTAGCACTTTCTGAATGAGTAGTCTTCTCTTCTTCTTCCAGCACTTTCCTCTTCTTCTTCCAGCACTCTCCTTTTCTTCTTCCAGCATTCTCCTCATTTGACCAGCTGGCGCAACACCTACTTGTGAGCACGTTACTTTTTCTTCTGTGCATTTTCCAATGACATCCGCCTTTTTAAATTTTGTATGCACACTCGCAAAAAGAGTCAATCAGTTTCTTGTGAGCCGTTTTCAGCAAGGCGACACGTTGCTGTGGGTTCATATAATGCATCGCACTCAACAGAGGGGCTTCTTTCAGCAATTTGGGACATATGGCTATGAAATGATCTGTAATCCGGAAGTGTCGGTGTTTTTAAAACTTTTGCGTGGTAGATACACGCACCACCCGACATTTGTGTGGGATATATATCTGAACCCTTCGGGTATACCTTCTTTGAAATCTAACAATATATACCTGTGGGCAGTACTTGTAGCGTCAGCATATACTTCTTGTAAAACACGGTGGTTTTCGGGACAGACATGAAGTACAAAATGTTGAATCTCGGCTTTATCCATGGGATTTTTAAAAAGCACGATATAGTGTGCGTTTAAGGAAATATCTCTTTGGCCCTTGCCCTGATGGAATATATTTGGTGTAGGGTACATGACACTAATACTTGATGATGGAATCCTTTGGTGAAAAGATCGATGACCACTTCGTTGGCCTCACGCATCAGGTCGCCAGAATAATCAGCTGTGGAGCGTCATTACAGGCGTCATCCATTTCCAGCAAGCCCTTACTGAACATTATGCGGGGTCTTGGCCAGTCTTTTTCGAATCCCGGTTGCCATAAATCATAATACCAGGTGATTTTATTAAATTTAACGTCACACATTGTGTCCAATTGACGAATAAAGTTGCCTACAAAATGTGAATTTCCACAGCTGGAGGGGCCGCTGATGATGACCGAAAATAGATGTTTCAACTTGTCCATAATATTTGAGACTGAGCTTATAATATAAATTAACTTGTATTTATAGGATAGGAAGGAAGGGTGTAAAAGTTAAAACACACACATGATAATTTCTATAGTACAATTACACAAATAAAAGTTTTAGAATACATGTTTTAAGTTTGATTGAGTGAGAGAGTTAATTATTTGATGTGGGCGTAAGAGACATGGTGAGATCCTACCTGATGCTGAAGATCCGG